>JAZHYW010052509.1:0-55317 GCA_037355805.1 Ixodes ricinus
TAGGGTGAGCGAGGACAGGTAGCGCCGGAAAGACGAACACATGCACAGCTGCCACAGATCCTTTTGGTGACAATAATGGGCAGCATAACTCATGAAGGTTTTCGACGCCTGAAGAAGAAACTCGACCAGTTGTTTATCCAACTGGTGCTTTCATTATCCAGCGATGGATACTTCTGATTGTTGCTTTTGTCGCCTTTTTCAAATCCGCGACAAGGATCTAAAATTTTTCTGCATTGCATGCCTCGATTTCTCTTGAAACATGTTATCAGGCACCACAACGAACCCGCCTTCCTTATCGGACACCAACAGCTTCAGCTTTGACTCCTTAAAGAACGGCACGACCGCACTTAGCTTCATCTTGCGCACCGGTCGTCTGCCCTCCCTAGTGAGTCCTTCCACACATTCAAGAACGCACCATTCCCTGTTGTCCAGGGTCACCTTCTCAGACACCTGACGTACAAGGGCCAGCATTTCCGTTGACCTGACTGAGGGCTCCGTGGCGAAATTTGGTCCCTTTTCCAGAATCTTCACAATCGCGGCCGGAGCCGAAGAGTCCCCCAGGAACACAACCTTGCCCTCTCCACCTTGGATATATTTTTGCCTCTTAGGAAACGAGGCGCGAAGACCCTCCCACAAGAAATCTGCGACTTGCGCGGACCCTCTTCTACGCGACCGAAGGATTCTTTCCAGCGACGCACACATTGCCCGTCGTTCGAAAGCACCAAACCCTCAAAGCCTCATATATAAGTCTCACTTGCCTCCATGATTCTGAACAAAGAATCTTGCACACGCGCTTGGCGTGTCCAGTCGACGGGGCCACCAGCCCGAAAAGGGCGACCACCTCAGGCGGGAAGACTCACTTCCTGGAGGCATATACGTATTGTAGTGCTTTGCAGGTTGCAATCGCTATGGCGTTGACGTAGAAGATGTCTTGATGGGTGGCGAGAAAGCCGTCTACTTGTTGCGCAGGAGTTGTGGTGACGTCAGAACGACGCCGAGCTCTGAATGGCTTTGAATAAAAGGGTAGTCGGTAGACCTCGATGCTAGATGACACTATATATATTTTTTTTTTTGATCAGCCAATAAGAGCTCGGCTTTCCAACATCCTTGAAACCTTCTGTGCAAGAAGGGGACGAACGTCCGCTTCGCATTCATCTCAGTCACACCACCATCGACTCGCGGCTGGAGCGTGAGCACTTCACGCCCTTCGTGAAAGCTAGCCTCGTTCAGACCCGACTGTTTGCCCTCGCGAGGGAAGTAGTCGATTCCGGGGGACGCTTCGGAGCGTCGAGTGTTCGGCCCGCTAGGATGAAAGAACCACCGTACAAAGGCAGCCCAGTGAATGTTAGTTGGCGGCGCACAAGATGAAGTGCCTTCGATCGCGGGCCCCCTTTTGTAGCTGCATACAGTTGGCAGCATCTGAGCCATCATCAGTATACTTTTACATTTATTTTTTGGGCGGGAGCGTATTAAATGTTTTCTTCGGTAGAAAGGAATACATCGGGCCGTTCAATTTGCGAGACGCAACAGGGCAGATTCATCACGTATTTTTGAAGCTTTTCTGTCGTTGGCGCTGGAAGGCCAGAAAGTGGAAGTTTTTTTGCCTTACACATCCGCTTACTTTGCCTCGTACTGATTGATTATAAAGTAGGCCTTTTTTAAATCCGTCAGGGGCACTGTACCGCTCGCAAGAAACTAGAGAAGTCAGCTCTAAATTATTTCTGAGCTGGTTTAAAATTTTCGCTTAAAGGGATCTTATCGAACCTAGGAACACGGAGACAAAATTTGTTTTACGGAAAATCATATATTTTATGAGTTATAAGCGAATTTAAGTTGCAAAAAGAAACAAAACATTTCTGCTCCGTTAAACAATCGAAAAAAATGATTGGAGGGTTGGAGCGAAGAGGCTGGCCAATTGACTGCGTGTTAGGCTCATGGCTGCCGCGCCCAGGACGTGCACGTCTAGACGCCTCCTCGCTATAATCACTTGCATGATCGTAGGATCAGGATCTGAACGCGATCGGCGTTATCAATGGACCCGGGCTGTTTATACTTCGTCGTCGGCGAGCCCCACGCGCGCCGGTGTCGAATAATGCTTGTCGACCACTTCGCCCCGCCCTCTCATGGATTTGAGTGTGGTGATGTGATCTTCGGGAAAGTTAGTTCCACCACAATAGGTTTAAGAAAAAAATACTGGTGATAGCGAGCCACGACCCACCGTCCTTTTCCGGTCGCTCTCCATACAAAACAAAAATCGTTTGTCACGATATCAGTTAATTTAGCGTGAAATATTGCGCACGAAAACGTCGGGTATCTGGAAACTAAGTTAAAACTGCATTATTTATAGCTCTCATGTGTCGAATCCATTCTACTTGCCTATTAAGTCAGGACAAACTAATTTGGGTCACTTTCTTGTGTTCTGAATTTAAGCAGGCCAGATTCTAGGTCTCATTTTATTTATTTATTTTATTATTCAAGGTTTTCGCTCAAGTATAAAAATGAGCTGAGTCTGAGCGTTTTACATACTTATAAGTTTGAAACTTTCCATTACCTCTCCTTTTTAAAGCTGACTTCTAAAACAAATAATATTTGAACTGCTTAGGTCGCGGGCGCTTTCTTGACTTGTGCGATGCTGACCGATCGCATTCAATTCACGTAGTTTTATACAAAGTATCCACCCTTGTTTTTTTACTAAGGCAAATTAAGCTAGAAAGGTCTATTAAAAAAAGGATGAGTCTAAGAAATGGATTTTATGCAAAATGCGTTAGGTTTAAGTCTAACGAAAAACCTTTACGTGCAGGCAAAGGCAACATAGATCATGCACAGCATATATCAGGCAATGCATAAGAATACAAAGCATCTGAGACAGTCAGTCACAATCAGTTATCTTTAAGCAAGAATAAGATATGCGAGATATTAACCCCTCGAATTAACGGCGCAGCGGGAATCGAACTCCAGACCATGCGACCCGTAGTTCGAGCCCATTGCTCGGCGCCACGAGAAAGACGCAAAAAGGAAAACAAGCAGGCGTTGCATGACTAACGGGAGCCTACAGTTGCAGTCGACCATCGGCGCGCCCAGCTGGCTTCACTCCTGATAAAACTTAAACTTGTCTTAATCATTCTGATAAATCCGGGATGGACATGAATGTTGTGTGCCGCGGACCACCCAAACCTCCTCGTAATCAAGCATAACGAGTCATTAAGAACATAAAATACACGCAGGATAACTTTTTTACTCCACGCATTTACAGAAATAAAAAAGCGAACTTTAAATATTTGCTAGCATACTCTACATCTCAAAAGTTAAGAACTTCAAATTTGAAACTTAAAACCCTACAAAAAAGGCGCGATACGGTGCTTCAAATTGATGTTCTATCTGACCACAAGAAGTTTAACTAAATATCAAAGAGGTGCTGAGACTGACGTTGACAACAAGCTTTGGAGGTCTGCGGATATGTGTTCTCTAGCGCGTGGAAAACGCTAATCCGAAGTTGACATTAAAAATAAATATTTTGCGACCCCCCCCCCCCCCCTCCCTTTGATCTCCCGCTTTTTGCCTTTTCCTCTTGTGTGATAAACAAAAGTGGAATACACTAAAATAACAACGGCGCCGCCATTCCCCATTTTCTGTTTTTTGACAGGTCTTGAACAAAGTTTTCTGCGCAACCCTAGATTGATCCATGGAAAGTTTGACGGCACAACAAAACAGACTGAGAAGCCGTCGACTCGGAAGTTTAATGCCTCTTGCGCAATTTCAGGGAGAGCTCTGAGAAGCGCGTTCATCGGAACTCCCAAATTTAATTTCGCTGCCGTCGAAGGCTCATCAGTTAGCTCTTCGAGACATCCCTCACCGCCTTTTTGTTCATGCCACGGATTATTTTTTGACAAAATCAAGCTCTAAGTTTTCTTTTTAATCAATCAAAGCCATTTTATGTTACTCAAAAGAAGAAAAAATAAACAAACAACACAAGCATCGCAACGGGCGGAATGCCTGTTGCGATGCTTATGCTGAAACCATGGACGCGCATTCTCTTTCGTAGTTTATTTAGAGGCACTGAGGTATGTCGTTTTGTACATTACTGTTCTTTCATTATCATGGTGCAGATTGTGCCGCCCTGAAGACGATACACCCGATCATGCAGAGCACCAGGTTGCCGCATTGAGATATGAAACTCTACGAGCGGCCAGAATCAGAAAGAATAGCTCACGGAAGCGGCCACGAGAGTGGTACAGTGAAGGGGCTATTTCAAACGCCTTATTTCGAATTGATATTGCGAGAGTGAAGCATACTGCAAGAATATCTACGGTGAGATCGCTAAGACGAGTTTATAAGCAAAATTTGCAAGGCTGTTGATTTTCAAGGTCCAATGATACACGAAATTAAGGATATGAGCGAGAGTTTAAATTTCTTTGAAATGCATTAAAAAGTCATTTTGGGGAGTGAAGAAGAAAATATTTTGGTCAATTGTCATCCTCCTTTTCGACAACCATACCATGCACTAAAAAAAGTATCGACATGTGGTAACTTCAGTACTGACGCAGGGCATACACGTTAGCCAGCACAGAGTTGGAGAAGGTCAGACCGATGGATTCTGGCTCGATTTCTTGATGGGGTATGAGACTATATTGGTTCAATTCTAAATAAACAATACTGTCTATTGCTTTGCTTTAGGTTAACGTTTAGGTCGAGGAGGTTTGTGACGTGCGCGGAGTAACCGGCGTGACGCAGCTGACATCAGCGAGGGCTCGCTTGTGCGATGGAGGCGTCGCGTCGGAGTAAAGGTGCTCTTTAAATCTTACGAAGGTCTCATAGGATAAAAAGGAACTTAGTATTAACCTTAGTAAGAATGCTCTTTACTTCGTTTTGTATATTGAAACGCGGGGGGGGGGGGGAGGTGGACAAAAAGCTACACCAGCAGCTTAACAGAGGCAATGAAACGGTGCATATCGTACAGGGCATGATTCCAAAAAAGCAAAAAATACAAATGTCACACTAAAAAAAATGAAAACGCACGTTATTTTGTTTAAAAAAACAATATCGAAAAAAAATTGTGGCACAAGAATATAATTTTTTATAGACGAATATTTCGCGTTGGATCCGCAAATACAAAAAAAAAATACTTAAAATAATTCACGTACCTCCGCCTGCGTCCTTTCATCAAAATCAACCCCCTTTCCGAAGGAATACCTTAGTGTAATACTTAATCCGCGGGTTAATGGCAGATTAAAATAGTGTGTGAGATGGCGAAAAAATATTTTTGGAAGGAGGTGGGGGACGGAGTTAAATAGAATTCGTGAATCCGGCAAGATTACCTAAATGTACAGTGAAGTTATTTTTATTCCGAATTTCCGTGTTTACTGTTACCCTGCTAAAATATGAAAAATTACATCGTGGAATGCAGGCGCGTGTACTTTCACGAGTGTGCGGTTGCGTAATCAGTGCTACGTGGTGCCCTTTAAAGATCCCAGATTAGCAACCATAAAACACTGCATAAATTGTTCCTCTACATATTGTTATTCCAAATTGATTAACAGTCACATATCATATTAACTATCGAGCAGCTATGAAAACGCATGCACGCCCCGCATACCTTAATTGGTGGAAGACGCAGATTCCAAGTCCGGTTGCAAGTAGGTACCACAGTGAGATTCATTCGTGAGCACAAAAGACCCGCATTTGTCAGCATTCCTGAATAATGTATTCAGTGTTTACAAGCTTGAATTAGATTAACGACTGCCTGAGTGAATTTTGTCGTCAGCTTCGACGCAGCGATCTTTAACGCCCAAATCTTTCTACGCGCTCGCTTTCGAACCCCGGTCTAAGTTTCCGTAAATATATATTTCGACCGAGGCGGCTCCCCTCGAGCCCTCGAGTGGTATAGATCGCCGCCGGTTCATTTGCTTCGAAGACAAAGGAGCCTTCACGGGATCTTGAAGACGACTTGGCGTGAATTTCAATCGCGGAGACCGGCTTCGTCAACACGCTTGGAATAACCGAGGGTTTTTCTGGAGGCGGGAGTGTTTTCTGTCGCACTTGGAAGCTTTTCTCCTCTTCGTCGCGGTTATCTCCGGATCTTTTGCGACGAGCAGAGATTCAGTCAAATGTAAATTGAGTCCAGCGTCTCAGATCTCTTTTGGGGATAGATCGTTAGGGATATATAATGGCCGAGTCAACCTGAGGGCGATAACAGTGCTTAAAGGAAATTGCCCTAATACGCACGTTTGTGGATTTTGAAGCGCTCATGAGAATCTGTGATTCCAGATTTTGAAGTGCTTATGAGGATATATGAATACATTATTAGAGATTTGCAAGCGCTTATGGAATAAAGACGGCCTTGGTATGTATCGTATTGTGTCTGCGCCGGGAAGGTGTGTAAATATAGTTATAGGTTCGTCTAACACAGAATATGCTTATAGGCCAGATTTCATGCGAAACGCGTTATGTTCTAGAGTGCCTAGAAGCCGCGACAATACGGTCCAGACAATATAAGGCATACATTGCCCATAGAACCTGATGTAAAAGGAGATAAAACATTTAGAACCATAGTTAGTGGTAGATAGTGACAAATCCACAAATATTGTTTTACTATTTATTTATCTAATTACCTTTAAGACCCAGAGGACGTTACAGAAGGAAGTCAAAATTAGACAAAAATACATAAAATTGGCAAATACAACAAAGAAATAACAATTGCTGACCACAGAAAAAAAATAATTCAATGTCGAGTTGAAAAAGTGATGCTTCGGTGAATGTAGCGATTGAGGTGGGCAAGTGGGAACCACTTGCCCACCTCAATCGCTGGTCTTTGGTATAAATGTATAACACAAACATGTTAGTACAACAATGAGGGACATCTAATTTGTTGCGGTGATATGTACGAGATGAGAGAAATTACTTACGCATAATTGCCGAGTTTACTAAGCAGTTGAGCGGAAATCGATTTTCAGACCATGCGATTTGTTACCCGACGCCTTTGCTCAGTGCCACTAGAAGAAGATGTACGGGAGAAGAAGCAGCTGAACTATGTATGCCTCAGGGGCCTGTGGCAGTAGGTTACTGGCAGCGCACGCGGCAGGCTTCTGAATGGAAATGCGTAGCTCCCTAATCGATTTCATGACATCATGATGTCATGAACCAGTTTTAGACTTGTATCGAATACTGTGATAACTACGGGGAATACATCAGTGTACAGTCGGGAGCAAACGTTTGCGGGGCACGGGAGTGCCAGCCGAAAAGACTGGCTGCGCCTTGTCACGGCGCGTTGTCGCTCTCAAGACTCACGCTTTGTGCATGCGCTTCGTTTCTTGTTCGCGGTCATGCATTTTTTCGCTCGCTTCTGTTCGACACGCACGAGATAACAGGGACTGGCGCAAGGTGCCGCGAAATGTTCTCTGTAGCATGCGCGAGCTTCGTCACCCATCACGGTGGCTGAGGAAGACGCGCGGCATGATGGCTCTCATAGCGGCACCTTGGGCCGGTCCCGGTGATCTCGTGCACGTCGGGCGGAAGCGAGCAAAAAAGACATGGCTTCGAGCACGAAAGAAAGCACATTCTCAAAGAGTGAATCTTGAGAGCGGCCGCGCGCCGTCAGAAGGCGCAACCAGTCATTTAGGCTGACGCACCCGCGCCCGTTATGCACGCAGCGCATTCAGAACCTCACAAAGCATTTGGCAACTAAGCATGGCAAACGAAAACCAAGGACACCAACAATCATCAAGCACGAGCAAGCATGCACGCGAAGGTATATTATCACAGATGAAGCCGACGAGACGATGAACAATGAACAGAATGTTCATTGCACATTATGAAGAAAGAACAAAACAAATGTGATGGCTGGAAGCTGAGCTTCAAGCCGTCACATTTGTGACTGCTCAAGTCACAAGAAAATAAAGGTTTAATCGGCGAACTTGTGACAGAAACAAAAATTCCGAAAACGCCTAAGCACTTCTCATCAGTTGTCAATGCGAAGGCAAGAATGTCGTTCTACCGCTTCCCTAGTTTGTCCGCGGCGTAGTGGCGTGCGCGGCCACGATTCAGTACTGCCGAGGTAGCGGCCGACGGCCGAACGCGCTCTCTCATGACCCGCGCTGAGCTCGGCTGTACAAGCTACTCCGAGTTCGCCGGAGCGGGCTATGTGCCCAGGCCCGCACCGCCGCACCTCGCCGGGCCGCTGCGTGCGTGTGCCGCCATGGAGAGGGCTTCTCTGGTATCGGTTTTTGGAACCACGCCGCACGAGAACCAATGGGAGTTTCCTTCCTTGATGACGCGCGCCAGCCAATGGGACCATAATTCATCAGAGATCTGGCTTCACTTCGCTCCTTTTGGAGAGGTGAATTTAGCTGTCGTTTTGCGTGGCTTTTCGCGCTGCTTCATCGCTGGGATGCTTCAGACCGCGGCTTCACTTCACTCATTTAGGACAGGGGAATTTAGCGGCCGTTTGGCGCGGCTGATTACGTCGGCTACCTCCATGGGACAGTTAATGCTTTTGCATTAAGAAGGAAGAAGACACGTCGAGAAAGCAGACGCGAATGTCGACGGCGGCAGCAGCGAGTGACGCTGCGTCGACGTGACAGCTGGATATCGCGAGAGTGAATCAGTAAATGATTCGGCAATAGCGCTCTCGGTTACATATCTACTACGCACGTCGTCTCGAAAAGTGCTCCTAGAATGTTCGGGAGTTTGCTAGCGCGAGACTGATTATGCAATATCATTCTGGTCTCCTTATATTTTACACTCTGGGTAAGGATAAACACGAAACTTCTGGATGCACGGAGAAGCGTTTCTTTTCGGTCATGCACGCGGCAATATCATTGGCCGGCTAGATATCAATCGCGCTTAGTCTACGAGCACCCAGAGTCTGTAAGCCTATAAAATGTACCGCTATATACATTCTGCACGTGTTTGAGAGTTGTCGGTGTCTGTTGTTTCGGTGTGTCAGTGTAGTGGGACACGGCCGTAACAAGTTATAACGGATGCATAATTCAGGCACAACGCGT
Source organism: Ixodes ricinus (assembly GCA_037355805.1). Taxonomy (NCBI): domain Eukaryota; kingdom Metazoa; phylum Arthropoda; class Arachnida; order Ixodida; family Ixodidae; genus Ixodes; species Ixodes ricinus. Next base: position 9,000 of record JAZHYW010052509.1, read on the forward strand.
TCTGTGCTCCCCCCCCCCTTTGTTTATCAGGATAAGCACCTGGGCTAATCGTGGCGACTTGGGCTAATAGTGCTGTTCTTTCTTTATCTGTGCACAAAGGACAGGCAACGTGGAATTTGTTTTACACTTCATGGGCATGTCCATGCGCGTACACTAGTAGGAGTTTTTTTTTTGCATTAACGATTGTGTTCGGGAGTGGCCAGAGATCTTCTAATTGTATAGTGGTTTTTATCTACAACAATAAATTATATTGAAAAAACCTCTTGGCCGGGCGTCAGTGCCACGTGTCTACTGAATGTACATGTAAAGTTACGAGAAAAACCAAAAACTGTAAACAACAAGGGTTGACGAATGGCCAAAATAAAAATAACGTGAATTGGTTATTCAGTTTACTAGTAGCCTCTATAAAATATATGACGCATAAACAATGTCTTGTTGAATTTGTAAGAGAAGCATTTTGCGATAATGATTGCGTAGAGGGTGCAATATGTTCACAGTGAGAGCTTATTTGTCTGAAAATTCACCGAACATTTGTTTAGGTTTTTTTCTGTTCTGCATACATCTTCATCTCATCTCTCGCAGAAAAATTTTACTTAACTTTAGATGTACTAGAAAATGGAATACGGCGAGCAATTGTTCTAATATTCGTGTTTGCGGAATGGAACGCAAAGATGGACACAACAATCAAAGGGAAACATAGGGAACCCGTACACAACGTTCGATAGACGAGGCAGCAAACATCGCGCCATAATTGGTTAAGGTCGGGGTAAACAATCCCAAGATGTGCGCAAGGATTAGACGAAATTTCACGCCATATAATTTTACTAAGGTTTGCTGGGCCTTCATTCAATGATAAAAAAGAACAATACGTCGGGCTATGCTTCGTTATAAAATTCCCATCCCTTGAACCGACACATTTCTTTAGCTAAAACTGGTCATCCGAATTAATAAAGAAAGGATTTCTTCAATTATCTGACCTTGTTCATGCCCTCACAACACAGTGCAAATGACACATTATTTAATTCAAATCGATATTCTGAAAGATAAATTAGAGTAATTGTTTTTTTGCTCACGCGCCAACTGGAAGGTCAAGCACCAAATTCACTGTCGGAAAGTAAAATTTTGTAGACTTCCATTTCTAAGGGCGCTTGCTCAATATGCTTGGAACCAACTTAGCGTGTGTCCTAGAGAAGATTTCAAAAGCCAGTTCACTGTTTTGTAGCTATATCGAATAGCCCAACAGTCGTGCAACCGGTAAATCAATTTAATCCAACTTGGCGCATCCCTCCACGTTTAGTAAGAATAAAGTAGGTCGTTCCGTTCTACCGTCAGAAAATTCAGCAAATGCGCATAGAAGTAAAAATAAATAAAAAATAAGACATTTTTCAGACGAAACAAGCGCGGAAAAAATGACTACCTAATATTTTTTTTTTTGTTATGTATCGAAGGAATTAACTTTTAACGATTCTTCCTCGTTCCCCATTCTGTCAATATAATTGCGCCTCAACTTGTTAAACATGTAGAAACGGCCCATTTACCGTGAAAAATGTTCGAAAATTGCCCAGATTAAAGAGCTCAGCTATTTTTTTTCTTTTTTTAATTTAGCTCAACGTTACTCGGAAACTCGAAGATATAAAAAAAAATGGGCAACACATTGAGACGAGTTGGGGAAACGCGGTCTAGGATGGCAAAAAGACACAAAGCGAAACGTATATAAGGCAAAGGGATAGTCGGATGCCTCGGGACTGTGCTTCCATTTGTTTTGTTCCTCAATTCTTTCTATTGTGTACCGGGGCTCAAAGCTCGTAATTAGGTTGCCTTGGAGCACTGTCGCCTGCGGCTCATTAGTGGAATTCCGAGCCATGCGAAGCGACCACGGGGCGTACTCGAGAAAAAAGTCAATTAAACTTCCGGTGTCTGCTTTTTTCCCTCGCTTGCGTATCGACGTTCGCAAAACCTCGCCAAAGCAGCCAAACTGGGAGCTTTTGTTTCGTGATTTCAGCATCTTGCCTTTCTTATTTTAACAGAAACTTCCATGTGTGTTTTAGGACTCAGGTTGAGTGTACGCGCCGGTAAGCGTGTACGGTGACTTAAAAAAATAGGCAATATAAAAAAAAGAATTCTCCGCGTTTAGGGAGGACATATTCTTGGCGGGTATCATTCGAGCGAAATTTTATTATACCGGTCTCATTACTGCGTGTGCTCTCGTTGTGAAGAAGAAAACATTTCATTGCTTTCGACACCTGTCCTTTATCAGGTTGTTGAGTTTTAATTCGAAGAAGATTTATTTAGGAGAAAGCAGCGAAACGTAGGCTATTGTAGTATGTGCCGGACGGTTATGCGACCAGGGGGGGCGTAATAAAGGGCCTACTTGCCAAGATAAATCGACTAGTTAAATATAATTTGATAGTTACATATTTATTTAGTGGAAATAAACATGATTCAAATTAGAAAATCGCTGAGCGTCATCTAAAAACGCAAAATAAATTAAAAATAGCTCAAATGAAGCACGGGAGTGCGATAAAGTTCCCTCTCATGCAATTGGCGCAAATCTGGTTGTTCGAAAACGCGCCTGATAATCTTTTCATCCGTTTTCGGACCAGCAACGTTGCGCCTGCTGCACGAGTGGAATACATTACGCACGCAACGCTTACCAGGTGACCCACATCTTTCTAGCATTCACTGTTCGAGTGGTTTTAGAAGACGCCCATTAAGTATTTTTTTTAATTTTGATTATGTGTCTGTCTACACTAATTAAAAATATCATTAACAAATTTTAGTAACTTATTCGACTTATCGTGACGATTAACACCTGTATCATGTACCCCTGACCTTAAAGCCTTCGCTTTTCAAACCAAATTACTCTACCTTTCACGGCTGTTTTTAAACTCTAAACCTGCTCGAATTTAGGTAAACTCCCCGCATATTCTCGATATTAAGTCATATTTTGAGTTTTATACGGGACGAAGCTGCGTTCACAACCGAAGGTAATTATATTTTATTAAATTTGCTTAAAAAGGGTTTACCCTTGACACTGTTGTTTCGATTATTCAAAAATTGAGAGAAAAAAAAACACAATTATTTTGATGACTTGTGAAATCGTATTTCAAGCACGAATTGCATTCTTCACTGATCTTTAACTCTTTGATGCCCAAAACATTGCTTGACATACTGGAGACCTAGAAATCGTGGCGGGTGTTTTTACAACACACAGATTAACAAAAACCTGGTCTGAGAAAAAAACTACCTTTTTTCGTAATTATGATTTAAGACAACACTGAGACAGGGAAGACATGAAGGACAAACACAACGAATTCTCAATTTTGAGACTTCGTCGAGTGGGTCCTTCTTGTTTCCCCTGTCTCAGGGCTGTCTTAAATCATGAACGTGAACGTGCTCGCCTTCGCCTTATCACTCATTTCGTAATTATTTTTTCGCAATATTGATTGTGAGTAACATTGGGGATTTGCAGCATTATTTCATGTCCCATGGCTGAAAGAAGTTACGACCTGGTAGAGACACAAGTGTCTCTACGACAGTATAGACAGTTGTAATTGGATTTTCAACATTTGCACCCGGTTTTATTCTCAGAGTTTCGACGTCAGTCGTGCACGCCATGATAACACCCAGCCCCTGTCAGCTTTGGCTTTAAAGCACAAGTGATCTGTTTTGACGATGCAATTAGATTCTTTAATGCTAAGCGCAGGTATCCTCGCCCTTGCGGCAGATGGCGTTAAATTTAGTGAGGTGGACATGGCGTGGGAGAAATTAAATCATTTTGGAGTTGTTCCTCTTGAGCAATACTGGGCATCAAAGGGTGAGATAAATGTCTGGCCAAGATTTTATGTCTCGCATATGGCACAAAATTCGTTCAAGATATCGATAGATATGGTTGAAGTAGTGACCCAACAAATAAGACAAAATAATTTCTTTTATCGCGAAGTATTTTAATTTATGCAATTTCAACTTTACCGTTTTTTTTAAACTCATAGACTCCATGGCATGACAAAAAAACATGACGATTGATGTTGCAATTGGGGCAATACAGGTTTATTGGTCCGAACGAGTACGAAGAAGCCTGATATTAATCGCGTGGATGTTTACTCCGGCAGAATAACAAATATGCGCGGTATCTGTGGTTATTACTGCCGTCTGCAGGACCTGCAAGTTTTACCACTTTCGGCGTCACGCCACTGAAAAGCACGGAAACGTTTTATTGCTTGTGATTGGCATAACCCTCATTTGACGTTTTAGCGGTCGCTTCTCTGGATTTAGAGACACTTTAATAACTAGCCGCGAAAAGTAAAGCCCAGATGTACCGAAAATGTACTGCCTCCATGGCTGCCATCCCTGAAGCGACTACATCCAATAAAGCTTCCTTTGACTTCCGTTTGATCTCCAAATCTGTTCTAAATTTCCTCACTCTGTAGTGTCTTGGGATACCTTCGAGGATGGCAGCATAAGAAATAAATAAACAAATAAAACGCGAATTGCCTAAACGCCCTGGCATCCGGAAATGCGAAGACATGAAAATTCCTCGAACCTGCTACAGAAAATATAATACAAATCATCAAACAGCAGAAAACAAATGCAGAATACCTAAAGGAAAGCAAAGAAAAACAACGGGGACGCGTTTCTGCGGTGCCTCGTTGCGGACTGGTTCATAATGTGATAGCATTTCGACGTTTCTTCTATGAACGCCATGTTTTTCACGAATAAATGTAGACAAACTTCGTCCTAGTAGCCGTGCTGGCGGTAACGCGTTAGAAGTAACGGCGTTTGCGGTGACGCGGTACTTTTCTTGGTAACGTAGGAACGTACTCGTTCCTTTTTGAAATCAGGAACGGTTAACGTACTTACGTTACATACTTGCGCTGACGGGTGACGTATTTACGTCGCTCGGTACATGTTCGCAATAAATGAAAAAGGGGACACTACGTTTTTTCGTGTTCCTATGCTTCGACTTACCTTAAATCCCAGACGCAGAACGACGCTACGAGCCGATGGGACGAATCAGACGGCATCGAAAGGGCACCATCATGCTGGTCGTCACATAGAGTTATTACAATAAACGCTAGAGGCTCAGGTGGCGCTAGTGTGCCGTTGCATTTTTAATGAGACAGCAACCAGTCTAAATTTGACTTCCGGTAATGCATTCCTATTGGAAAACGCAAATGCGTTTCTCTTCGCGCTCGACGACAAGATCAAATATTGGTCAGTGTCGTGACAAAATACAATGTTTGGAACGTTTTACAATCGAATGTAGAAAAATATGTGTCAAGAGCATTTTTCTTTAGAATTCATGGTGTCGAACACTGCGCTAAAATAGCCCAATACACATGTATAATACGTGTCGACATTGCACACTGCCATTATAGGGCACGTACTTACGAATATAGTAAATTATATGAAACACACAGAATGAATCAGTTTTACAAAACACCAAAAGGATGCTAATATACGCCAAATTAAACCATCAAAACAGACGACAAGTACGAAACATGCAGTTATAGAACGAGGAACAAGTACAAGATTAGTAACAAACGGTAAATTAGTACGAAACTGCGTTTCCGTTATCTGAATGCTATTATTGCTTGAATTGATAGCTTGTATTGACATATCATGCTCTACAACGTTGACCGGGGCCTCAATTTTTGCTTACTTAAACATCGCTCAGTAATAAAACAATGCATTAACTAACTAAATTACACTTTTATAATGTCAATAACGCGACATAGTACCCGTTACAAATATATAAACTTCGCTGATTTCTATTATTCCCTTGCGAAGAGAAAAATATCAAGCAAGGTTTTCCATACGTATACACAGGAAGACTGGAAAAGTAGACAGGCTGCTGTCTGCTTCATTTCGCAACAGGAAGTCCCGTAGACACTAGCGCCAGCTGAGCCTCTAGCGTTTATTGTAATAAGTCTATGGGTCGTCATGTTTGTGTACGTGTTCTATTATCGCTGAACCAACCATAAACAAAAAGGCCCAGTAACTTCCGCACTTGATGCTGCTGGATTGCTCCCTTAGCTGGTATCGTCGGCTGCATTTGAACTTAAAGGGATACTACAACGAAATTTCGGCGCTCATTTTTGGTCTATATGTGTTCAAAAGAGCAGTATCACATGGAACATACCAATATCTTGTTAAAAAAAGTCTCGAAAAGGAATTTTAAAACGAATTAAACGATTAGCAAAGAGCACCTGGTGGATGTCGCTAACGCCTCGTTTGTAATGCTCGTCTAGGAACCTTGACAGCTAGTGACGGAGGTCGTCTCGCCTCCGGCCACGACGAGAGAAGGGGGAAGGAGGAACTCCCTCTTCCCGAGAATCCCTTTTCTGTGTCGCAGAAGTCGCTATTGTCCCCCTACAAGATTATAGAAGATTAACCCGTCACTCAAAATTCGTACAAAAGCAGCCACTTCGGTGGCTGGAACGACTAGGCCATCCTCTCGACGTCAGTCTCGCCGTAGCTTTGCTCGTCTTGAGACGACCTACGTCACGATTGCGTTGGATGTCACGTGCTCTAAGCTGTGCCTTCTCCGAGCGCTTGCCAGAGTGGGCCGTTTATAACGAAAAATACAGCCACCAGGATCAAAATACAAACGTGCGATTGTCATTTACGGATATTGTGGATCATATTCAATCTATTTTGAACACGACGGGAATATTTCAAATTTCGTTGAAGTATCCCTTTAAGCTGACACAAAGTATAGGCGCCAAGTCATTATTTGTTGCACTCACTCCACTTACCTTCAAAAATTTTCCTCTTTTTTCCCTACTCAAAAAGTCCCAGTTTAGAAAAACCCCAACGCCCATACCCTTTGTTCCAAAGTAAGAAAAACGCTGTTGGCAAAAAAAATAAAATAAAATAAAACAACGCTGTTTCCGTCAATTCATAAATAAAAAGTAGAGGAAAAGCAGCGTGCGCTACTTTTGATCGGTGACGGTAAGGGTAACGCGTTCCTTTTATTTTCAGGTAACGTAGGGCGGTAACGCCTAAAACACTGGTGAAGAGTTATATTATAATACTAATATATATTTTGGCTCTGGACAACCTCGTGGCTAAAAAGAGGCCGCCGTCCCATACCGTCGAGGCCCCCGGCGCTCGGGCGTCGATCGCAGCGCAACGAGCCCACGCTTCTTCTTTTGTAGCGTGAGCTACACTGGCCGAGGTTGAGCAGTTTCGCGTGGCTCCTGGAGAGCCGTGCTGCGCATGCGCGAGGAGCAGTGACGTCACACGGCGCACAGCTGGCGCACCGGAGCCGCCGCCGCCGCGCGCGCCTTGCCGGTCTGCGCGTTCCAGAGGAGTGACGTCATAGCCGCTGCAGACGTACAGGCGCCGGCGCGTGCCCAGCTGTGCGCCTCCGTTGCGCAGCATCCAAGTCTGACGCTGCACCGGAGCCGCTTGATAGCGCCTCTCATTTTGTGCGCATGGCAGAGGTATCAGTGGGGGTATACATATAGCGGGGCGTTTGCCAGTGTGGTATAGCCATGGAGAAGGAGAGCGAAATTGCTGCTCAGCGGCGCAGAAGAGCGGAGAAGCTTAACACATCGGATCCCGAAGTAGTTGCCTGGCAATTAGCGGTTGGGCGTAGGAAGAACGAACAGAAGGGGGCTAAACGTGCTGCGGAGACACCGGAGCAAAGGGAGGAACGTTTAGCAAAGCGGTGTCGCCAAGAGGCTGAGCGACGTGCCCGACCTTCTCAGAAGCAGCAACAACAAGACGCCGTCAATGACGTCAAGGCTCGCCGATTGACTGACTATACGGTGAAACTTGGCGAAAGCGCCAGTGCGACTCGGACCTTCGAGACGGACTTCGTAAACAATCAGTTTGTATATGTGTGCGACGTGTGTGAAAGACTGTGGCACATGAAAGACTTGACGCCGGTAAGTAGTGCCATGCGTGAAACGTTGAGTTCACCTGGACTTAGCCAGTGTTTTAACTGTACAGACGACCCAATGGGAAACCACCATTGATGTTGTGTATCAGAGAAAGACAATCAATTCCAGATACTGCGTTGGGGCCATAGAGACGGCAGCGTGTTACTACACTGACCACCGAGCCGTCTTTGTGGCAATAAAGAAGCAACCAGACGTTGAGCAAAAAAAATATACATGTGTCACATAACGCGTATACCGTGTGTGTGTCATTGAAGCAGCAGTAAGCATGATAATCAAGCTAATCCTAGGCAACCAGGAAAGCTAAGAATAACCAGCTGAACCTTAGCTCACGCTACGTATATCCTTACATAGCCGAGCTAAGCCACTGCAATTTTTTCACTAGCCATTTCCGGCGTCTCATTGGCACGACGAACACGCTGAGCAACAGTGCATGGGCCGCCGCTTCCGTTAAGCGAGGTTTATTTAATTCTGCTCTTTCTTGCGAAAATTGAGAAAACTTCAGACAAGCGCGTGACTTCTATGTGTGCACTCTGTGGGAAGCTGCGGAACCCTGATGAATGATGGACGCGAGCGCGATCTCCTCGAGTCCAATTGCACCTCGGCTGCACTAAAGTCACTGGATCCTGGGAACGTAGCGCCACTGCCTTCCCTACCTGCTAGCCGAACACAAACAGATACTAACATACAGACGACCGAAACCTCGCAAGGCGATTGACTAATCGTCTACGTTGCCATGGAAATCGCCATCTAGGTCCATTCGAATCTTCGAAGCTTCCAGAGGGTCGCTCTAAACCAGTCGCGCCAAGATCACCATGAATCATTATGGTACTGGAAGCGTTCCTCGTCAATATAAACGTCTTTGGCACGGTGTATGCAATAAACTTATCTAGCATGCCCACCTCCACGGATCTCTTACAATTATATTGTTCTTTTTTCTTCCTTTTTCCCTTTTTCAGGGGTTAATTTCCTTCCTCTTCTTCTTCCTTTCCCCCTTTTTTCAGGGGTTAATTTCCATAATTGTCCTATCATTTTAAATTGGTATTTTAAGATTTGTGAGCAATTTGGTTTTATTTTAAATTTGAGCATTTTTTTCTTTATTTTCGTTTTCTTTCTTTCAATTCTATGAAGTTCACGGTCGTGGCATCATGGGCATCGCATAAATGTTCGTTGCTCATTGAAAGAACTGTGTGTGTCTGTGTTCGTCCTTCACGTGTTTTATTCTTTCTGTGTATTCTCAAGGATACATTTTTCATTTCAGAGACCAAGATGGCGACCGTACGGGGACCTTCGTGCTACTTTCCCAATATCTAGTTACATTAGGCTGCACCAGCCCTCGTGTAGCGAAAGTAAAATTCGAAGACCCCTGCTAACCACGCTCTGTCTTACACTCTCAGAAAAAGGGTGTATTATCACACCCTTTGTCCCATATAATACACCCCAAAGCTTCAATTCGAGGTACATCGCCCTATAGTCGAACAGACGGCCCAAAATTTTACGAGGGGCTTGATAGCCGTGTGGTACAACTTATTAAAATAGCTAACATACGTGTTACTCAATACAAAAAAAATATAATCGGGGTTTTCTTGGCCCTACCGCAAAAACTCAGTGTTTTCTCTGTGTGGACATTGATACGTTATTTAGCTATTTAAAAAGTTACATCGCACCTTTATCAAGCCCCTCGTAAAATTTGGGGCCGTCTGTTCGGCTATAAGGCGCTGTACGTCGAAATTAGGTTTTGGGGAGTATTATACGGGACAAAAGGGTGTAAGGTGATATCCTTTTTTTAGAGTGTGTACACCGCGATTCTAACGCCAAGAGCACGTTCCGCGAGGTCGGTTGTCGAAAGTAAATGTATTACATTTTGTAACCATCGGTTCAGGAGTTTCGATCCTGGTATCTGTGTAATAAAGATTACGACGTCTACACACTGGTGTAGTGGTTGAGCGTCGGCATCACAATCTTGGGATCATTAGTTAGATCGCCCGTAGGGGAGTTCATAACTTTGTCATTCACTGAGAACGTGTTTATCGGCTGGATTTCACAGAAAAGTGGAACTTGGAATCTGATAAAAAATATTTACGCGCAGGCCAAGGCAACCTGAAAGATGCATAGCCCGCACCAGATAATGTATTCCAGCAGAGGGCATAAAAAACAGAGTTTACTGTTCAGTTACTGTGTAATCCACTGGGGGTAAAATGTTTTTTTTTAGCGGCGTTAATATAACTACACAGTTCGAGGCAAGGCAAAGTGCATCGAAATGACAAAAAAAGGAACACAAGCATACATTTCCATTTGCATTCAACACGAACTACACCCTCCCCACGTGCACCATTCAGGAACAGATTCATTTCTCTAAGTACCTGTATCTGTATTCCGGAATACGTTTTTGCCGTTTTTTGCAAAAGTAGTTCAGGGATATCCTGTTGCATGAAGTACAAATTGATCTCAGTATTTGTATTCCTGAATGCCTTTTGGAGTATATCTGCGAAGCCCTGTGTACAACGCACTCGAAACCAGCCGAAGCTACCCGCAACGAAGCATAGATAAAAACACACACAAATTATTACACGCCGACATATTCTCTGTTCCCTGGGTTCATAATATTGATCGAGGCAAAGTTAAAAGTTTTTCTTCACATTGTATCTACATTTTAGTCTTCCGCGCATGCGCATTCGTTCGTGTCACAAATTAACATTTTCCTGGAGAGGTTTTCAATAAATTAATTTCGCATTTAAAAAAAAAAAAGAACTGGAGCGAAAAGTGCGCCGTACGACGAAAAATACACAGTCCAGCACTTTGTGAGTGCATACGCGTCGCTACTTGGTAACGTACAAGCTTACATGCAAATAATCTTATTTGGTATGCGAGGCATTGTTAATTGTTATATAGTTAAGGAGAGATTAAAATTTGGGGCTTTTGTGGTTTAGTGCTGTATTGTACACTAAATCATTAATTTATTATCTATAAACCTAAAAGGAAGTGGAGATAAGGCGTCATGCAGTGTGATGTAGGCAGATTGACTCTAAGAGCCCACAGGAAAACCCCTCACCATTGTGTATAAGGTCACGTGGACTAGGCTTTGTTCGAAGATGGTAGGAAATTGGGATTGTAAGGGTGCTTGAGGAAAATTGAGAAATATGTCTAACCAGAAAATGCTTGCAAAAGAAACTTAAATTCAGGAGAACGTACAGATATAATCAGTAAAAATTGGTAAATAGCAGATATATATATATATATATATATATATATATATATATATATATATATATATATATATATATATATATATATATATATATATATATATATGAATGGAAGGCGACAATTAGAATAAATCATTATCAGGAATACACACCAAGGAAAACAGACTCTGATATACAATGAATATTTAATAGTTGAGGGGGAAGTGCACTGCAATTTGAGAGAAGAATTAGGGTGATGGGAATCAGGACGCTCTGCGCGACAATGACAGAGAATTGACAGAGGACTTATTACTTGTGGGGATGGGATACAAACGCCACCACATGCCACTATGAATTGAATCTTAGGTGGCAGCAACTCAATAACATTGCCCCCCCCCCCAAAAAAAAAAAAGACACATCCAGAGATCTGAAGTTTTGTGAGGACGACGATAGAATACATTTTTGAGCAGTATAAGAGTGTAAGCAAATTTTAGAATAGGGCCACCTTAAATCTTGGGAGACGAAAAACGTAAATATCAGAGATAGAACCAAGAGATAGAGATCAAAACAATGTATGCGAAAAAGCCGTTCTACTCCACTTCTAAAAAAGCTGGCCAGAATTGGTATTCATGCATGAACTACCTGTTGATAGGTACATCAAGTTTGTCGACCTCACACTGGAATTTAATTGAACACACGTTTCGTGGAAATGTGAACCAACGTCCAGGAAATGATCTCTTCCTTTTCCGTCTGGATATTCCAATTCTGTAAAACAAAGTGTTGCTAATACCTATCTTGCATCAGCCTTAAACAAATATTGTACTCACAATATTCGGCAAAGTTGTAAAAAGCAGATTTTCCTTCTAAGTGATTCTGGCTATCCGATTGGTCTTCTGGTATGCGTGGGCAAAATCAAATGCAAAAAATCGAAGCGCAAATCAGCTGACACAAATGAAAGAGAAACCGCAAGAAATCAACAAAAATGTTCAGTAGTACCCTACATCCATAGGATAACCCCTAAATTTCAAAAGATAGTCACGAGGCAAGACACTAAAGGTGCCTCGAGGAGGTTTCTGAGATCGCCTAAATATGGCGGTAAGTCACTCTGCTGGCTCTAAGCGCCCCAGAAGTCCCTAAATCATGGCGATACACGGCCGATTTTCCTATTTAAATTCAATCATAGATCGCAGCACTCCAAAGTCATCACTAGTGATGGCAGGAGCATGCTTTGAAACCAGGGTGGCACATTTGTACTTTACACCCATGTCGTTGAAAAAAAAACGATCTCAAAACTCCGATCTAAAAACATGCTTTTTCATTAGTAACATGCTTGTCAAATTATGAGGCGCTGGAGAAAACCAGCCTTTCCTTATTTCGAACTCTTTTTGTTCGCGTTCCGCCCATTGAAAAGCAAGCTGGAAGGGCCTCAGCACGCACCTCATATCGCTGCGCGGCAGTGTTCTTCGCAGCATAAAGGCCGCCCGCTTTCATTGCCGTCACCATGGAAACGAACGCCGAATGAATGGAAGCACGCACGGTACCGCCGTGTGAAGCCAGTAAAGCTGACGCCATATTCCGAACGCCATCTGCTAGCCAAAGTGTAATAGTTTTGTAATGAGCAGCCGCAGACTGTAACCGCGAAGCGGAGTGAACGCAGGCGGGGGTGAGTTAACACGCTCCCCAGTGATACACGCGCGTCAGCTGTTGCTGGCTTCACGTGGAGGTACCGTGCGTGCTTCCATTCATTCGGCATTCTTTGCCATGGTGATGGCGATGAAAGCAATCGGCCTTTAGGCTGCGGAAGAACACTGCGGCGCAGCGATACAAGAAGCATGCTGAGGCCCTTTCAGCATGCTTTTCGATGTGCGGAACGCGAGTAAGAAGAGTTCGAAATAAGAACTTAACGCAGAAGGCTGATTTTCTCCAGAACATCATCATTGGACGAAGCCATACACGATAAGTGTTTGTTTTTTTGGCCATCCCGCACCCTTTTTTTCTCTCTATAACATGGGTCTAAAGTATCAAACTGCGACCAAGGCCACGGTCAGTCAATAGCAAGCAAGGATGCTCGCTCATCCGACCGCTGGAACCACGGAGTGATATCTAGAATGCCCGCTGCTGTTGCCCATACAGCCCGGACTAGGATTCACCCCAGCGAGCGCGCAGTCGGAAGCTGACGATCGGACATATCTCTCCCGTGGAAGACAAAAAACAAAAAAACAGAAACATAGTGCGCTGTTTTTGAGATTATTGCAGTATTTTGTTCCCTCTCTGCGAAAAATTGTTAATTTTCGACTACTCTTATTTGCTTTTATCATCTACAAAAAACATACACTTTTGTAATACCAGCGTTTGCAATCTCAACGAACTGTCACGTTTTCATTGGTCACATGTCATCCTGGCTGCCGGAACAATGCTCCTGCCATCGCCGGAGATGACCTTGGTGCGTTCACCTTTGATTGCAAATTTAACAGGTAGATCGGACGGTGCTCGTTAGGATTTATGGATTTCTATAATGCTTACAGCCCGGCGAGTGAGTTATCGCCATATTTTGGCGATCTTAAAAACCACCTCATGGCACCCTCAAGGTCGTGTGCTCTGCACCAAACTCAGCGTAATCTACGGGCCGCTATGTAAACCACAACGCAAATTAGAAGAAAATTTGCAATATCTCTCACAAGACACAGAATGTCCCTAGTGAAACAGTGGTTGTTTAGAACATTCTCCTTTCCCGTGCCAAGTACTACATAGGCCAGACTGAAAGGTGCATTAATGATAGAAGACGTGAGCATGTTGAATTTCTCAAGGGAACTACAACGCGCAATCAACCAGCTGATTGCCGCATATCTAAATGCAGTGCAGCTTTCAGCAGCCTCACCATCCTGGGAAAACAAAACCCGTATGCACGAGAGATGCTGGAGACCTTGGCTATCGAAGAAAATGAAGAAACTTGCGTCAGCGTGCCTTCTATTAAGCTCACCGCAAAATAAAAAAAAACAGTGTTTGCGGTGTGTCATGTCCGGCTGTAACTCACAATAAATGAAAAACGGTACCCGTGGTATGTCACTTTCTGCTGAAGTGTGGTTGTTTTTCAAACTGGTATTTTTCGTGGAATGTATGTGGTTCCTATTTCATTTCATTTCATTCTTGGTTTGTATGGGTTTGAATGGGGCTGTCAGGATGAGAAGAAAAGAAGAAGCAGATAGGTTCAACAAAAAGAAGGAACATTGAAACCACAGTTGGAAGTTCAGCAGTGTCTCTATCTCTTTCTCTTTTTTCTGTCTCCTATTTTTTTTACGGTATTTGTCTCCCACTTTAAAGCTGGCCCTATCCTAGTTAAGCACCAACTAGCTCAGCTCCTGCCCGTTATAATGTAAATGTTATGTAAATAGTATCTAAACGAAGAGGATAAATACTAACCACGATTACATGGAACAAAAAGGCTCGCATGAGAAGTGTCCAAGACAAAGGAATCGCATACAGTTAGAAAGAAGACGAGGGCGATGGTTTTCGGCGAATGGACGCCATCAGAGTTTGAATGCGGAAGCTGACGGAACGAAGACTTTGACTCACCTTTGCCCAGAACAATACTTAATGTAACACTTATTGTAGTACTAAAAGTAAAGTTTGGGGTTGTTTTTTACTGCATGTTGTTAGGCAGTGCCCGATTAAAAAGGAACTACCAGAAATCATCAGTTCATTGATTTCAACTTGAGCGCCAAGCCTCTCAGACAAATCACTGCGTCAGTTCCTCTGGATAGAGAAGTGTCCCCATCCAACTGGCCAATAATTCACTTCCGTTTTCCTTGAGAACGTCAATGCATGCATATTTTTATTTACAGAAGTGTTTTGGTCGGAAGCGAGCGAACCACTCATGCGGAAGGTCTTTAACTATCGAGAGATTACGGCGTCAACGCAAAACGCATAAAATTTAGATACTACATGAAATATTACAGAGTTTTTCACCAACGACTAAAAACTCTTAAAGGAAATGCATCTAAAATATATAAATGAATCATTTTGTATCTTGATATCCACCGTCGCGGACGTCAGCTCGAAAGTGTATAGTGAAAATAATCAAATTTATTTTAAAAAGTCACTCATTACCTTTCAAATTATTCGCCTTAGTTGACACATTCCAGATAGAAATGCGTTGTTTATGATCGAAATACGCCGCGCCTGTTATTTGGTTGCGCTAGATAGCGAATGTATGGTGCAGGTTTAGGGGAGTAGCTATACGCCGATCCCGCCTGGTCCGACATTTAACGCCGCCCGTCTCCTACGCGACCGGCGCGCATACGCTGTGCCGTGCTGAACTGGCGGCGTCAAGTTAACGAGGTAGCCAGCAAGGGCGCTACTCACTGAAGCGTATCAACGGAGTTCCATGACGGGATACCGAGCGGTCGTCCGGCTCCGGTATCTGGCCGGTTCATAGGCTACATGTAGTCGAGGTGACGTCTCAGGCAGTTGCTCCAAGCCCATCGGGCTGCCCCATTCGTTCGCTCTACTCAACATTGTTGCTCGAGGCACACGTCACAACTCTTATCTTTGGCTGTCACCGATTCCGATAAACGTTAAAATCTGCGACGCTGAGGAGAAATCCATCGCGCCGAGCAACATCGCCGTCTGTTGCTGCGTTGAAGTGAAAGGCAACGCCTGCCCCTGGCTCCCCGTAGATGGTGGCAGTCTGACAACACTCACATTTCTCCTTCCATGAATTGAAAATGCTAAGGAGACCAATGCTTACATAGAAAGCTGAACTTTCCACTTCCTGATCCTTTTGTCGCTCATCACCTGAAAATTCCTAGCGTAGTCATTCATAAGATTATACTCAGAACAATGGTTAGTTGTATGAGTTACAGTTAGCTTGCCCATGAGCATGACGTAGACACTCTCTGCTTAACTGACTGGACAGTACTCTGGGCAACGTTGGGCTATACACTGTAACACTAACAGTGACGTGACATTTCGAGAAACAACGGGGACTCTTCGCAACACACATGTCCGTTTTACACCGCATGTCACGTTGGAAAAAAAAAAAATTAACGAAATAACTTATTTGCATTATCACACTGAGAATCAGATTCTGGCTTACGGCCTGTAACGGCACGTTATGCCTTTCTTCCCAGAATACAGTCTTTGGACTTGCGTTATACACCTCCAAAGACAAAAGCGGTCCTCTACGGTTCTCGAAAACGTTCAGACACTTGGCGCTTAGGCACTCTTATCTAACTATGCTTAGAAGTCTTAGCTAACATCGTAAAAATCTCGCTAGACGTGCCATGTGACGTCTCATGAACAAAAGAGAAAGTATATGAGCCTTTAAGTTTCTCAGGCAAACGTCTTTGCCTTTGTGGAACGTCTTGTTGTGAAGCTTACGCTGTGATTGTCCGTTTGTGATCGGTCATCAGGTACGTAAGTCACTTGTTTCGTAACTGATAGAGAAGGCACTGTGGTCACTACAGGGAACTCTATGATCACGTCGGACTTTCTGTTACTGCTTGAGGGATGCTGACAAACGCTTCTGATTCACTCACTTCACCGTCAGATGGCTCCAGAAGAGGCATCGATTCTGGCGTCGCTGGTCGCGATGCAACCGGCGAAGTTTGCATCCGTTGGTTCGAAAGCACTGGGCCTGATGAAGTCAATGCGACGGGCTCCGGCTGGGCAGCGGAAGGGACCGGTGGCTCACTTTGCTGGTAATAGTTGCTGAACTCTCACGGACGGCATCATTTGCCAGGCGATGCTGCGGAAACTTCAGGCTGCATACGCATAAGAGGCACGAGTTGGTCTTGTCGGTAACTGAGTCGTTATCATCATCATCAAAATATTCTTGTGGCAAACGACTTGTATTTGTGGTTGCGCTTGCTTGTAACGAACTCCTCTGCCAACTGTGGAAGATTGCTGCCGCCGTAAGTTTCTCTCGCATTCCATTTTCGGCCATCTTGTACGCGGTACGTTGCTGGACCAACGGTCTCCTTCAATAGCCCCGCGGTTCTGTATGCCTGCTGTGACTTCTACTCTGATGCAACGGACGAAAAAATTCGGACTGACTGTCCAACTGAGAAATCTCGGTCTTCTTTGGCCGCTCTTCTAGTGTCTGCATATCGCTTCAAGTCCGAACTGATGCTTACTTCAACTCGCGCTGCATGGAGTTGTGCTTGAGTTCCTCTGCTTTGCTGTCACTTGTGGTGTCGGTACACCTTGGATATCCATTCTTGATCTATGTATTCTACCGTGCAACAATATTGAGGGGGCTTGCCCTGTGGCTGGATGTGTTGTGCGTCTGTATGCTTCTAACACATTGTGAACCGCTTCAGGAAAGGGGAGTCGGTGTTGGCACCGTAGTAGCACGTTGCGAGACAGGACTTTAGGACTCTATTAAGCCTTTCTTCACTTGGCCCGTTTGACTGTGGATGGTACAGTGAACGGTTCGAGAAGCTTAATGCCAAGGCTGTTTTAGAAACTCTTCAAACTCTCTGGAGACAAGCTGCTACACCATTGTCTGTGACGATCTCATACGAGGAAGTCGTATCGAAGACGAAGATGTTTTTAGAAGCTCGATTACTGCTGTAGTGCTTGCAGTCGATGATATGCTGTGCTTCTGGCCACTGCATGGAAGTGGTAGTCAACGAGGACTATGAAGATCTCTTTGACTTGCTACGGTGCTTTATCTACTGGTCCTACAATGTCCAGCCCAAGCTTATCCCACGGTTGGTCTGGGGCGACCGGACTGTCAGGCGGAGCAGGTGCTGTCTTGACTGGTCTGTCTGTCGCGTTACAGACTCGCGCAATGCTGTACTTTATGCTTGGTCTGCTCATCCATCCGCGGCTACCCAATAACGATCGCGGACGATGCTTTGGCGGTTTCTTACGAGTTCCTTGATGCGTGTCATGTGCCATGTCTGCAGTGTTTTCTCGGAGAGCCTGCGGGACAACCATCTTTTCTGCCTTGCATCAACAGCTCATTGTGCACTGATAGCTGATTTCTTACACTGTAGTACGGACGCAAATCTGGCACACTGGCTCTCCTCCACTGTGGCCATGTCGACGTAGTGTACTGTATGACACCAGGCAGAGAACTGGATCTGCATTGGCCGTAGCTGTCTGAAAATCTGTGCTGGACAAAGTGGAAGCAATGACTAAGGATACGACGGTCCTCTTCGAAAAACACGCCGTTCTCGTACCAGACTGGGAAGCTCTGAACAGGGCGTCCTGGGCTGCTAGGTTGTCAGCTCCATTTCTGATGCTCCATACGGAAGTTGTAGTTTAGCTGCCGAGATGCCCATCTGGTGATACGCCAGCGGACGTACTCCTGAGCCTTTGTTAGAGAGCAACGTCACCAACGCTTGGTGGATCTGTGCGAATGGTAGAATGGACGATCCCCATAGGTAATCATGCCATTGTTCACACGCCCATAGGCCAGGCTGGGGCTTCTTTTTCGCCTGTGGAATATCTACGCGCCAGCGTCGGTGAGCTGACCTGGAAGCGAAAGCAACTGTTTGAAGATGCTGCCCAGCTCGTGGCTGCCAGGACTGACGCCTGAGACCATGTTGAGAGGCATCCGTCAGGAAGTACTACGAGCGGTAAGGACGGATCGAACATGGATAAGATGGGAGCATTCTGGATGCTCGCCTCAACTCCTCTCAAAACTCGCCCGAGCCTCAGTGGGACCAGACAAAACGTACACCTTTCGCAGTGGGCGTCGCAGAGGCTCGACCATGGTTGAACAGTGCGGAATGAACTTGCTGTAATATTCGATGAGACCTAGGAATGACTTTAAGCTTGGCCGCGTCGCGGGAGCTTCGAAATTCCGAACGCGTGGTCTGCCTGGCGATGGAAGGGGTGCTAAACCGTCCATGAACAGACTGTGGCCCAGAAGTGCAATAGGCTCGCGTACATTGAACACACCTTTCTTGTTCAGTTTCATTCCCGCTCGAGAGATAGCTGGCAACACTTCTGCAAGCTATGATCGTGCCCTGTCTGAGAGGATCCGTAATGACTATAATGTCATCCAGAGTAGAGCCGCACTCCTTACATTCTTTGAGGTTTTTGACATTATCTGCTGAAGCGTGCTACGTAGGAGCGGATGCTACAACCAAAACATACTCTCTTGAATCTAGAGAGTCCTTCGTTGAGTAATGAATGCCAGTTAGAGTCTCGACCTTTCACCAGGTCGAAGTCGGATCTGGTGGTTCGCGGATGCTAAGCCCAGCTTGGAAAAGTGGGATGCTCCTTGCAAAGAGTTGAGGAGCTCATCGATGTAGTGGCAAAGGGAAAAGAGTCTGTGACGGCGGCCTAGTTGGGTGCACGCAGGTCGACACTCACTCCTGATGTTGCCGTCGCCTCTTCCTGACCGCTACGATCGGTGAGGGCCATTCTGGGCTGATTGCTCTGGATGACGCCTTGACGTTCAAGTTTGAAAATTCTTCTTCGAAAACTGCGTCATCGTAGGGCGATCGGCAGACGGCTTGTAGTCTTGAGCTGTACTGGAGGCACGATCTGGCGTAGTTCTGACGGTATGCGTCTGGTTCCGTACCAGACCAAGTTCTGGCGTGAACAAGTGGTCGGGAACTCCGTGAACCCAGGAGGAAGCTTTGACGTGTCCCGTGCTGCGTCGGGTTTGAAGAAGACTTTGAACTGGCGAAGCAGCTGGTTGTTTCACCCCTGTAGACTCGATGTCCACGATGTCGGTGCCGCAAGATTGAGTGCCGTCGAACGTTTGATGCGCCCGGAAGTGCTGGTCCCAACGGTCCGTCCGCCGCGAACGCTTGGTACGCCTGAATTCCGCCTACGGAAGTTTGACACCTGGTTGTGGTGAAGACGATCCGTTGCCTGGGGCACACGGTTGACCTGAGTCCCAAACGACGCTGGACTGCTGTGACGAGCACGGTGAACGGAGTCTTCCGGGAGGCGTCGGCTTGAGCCTCACGGGGTGACTTGCTGGTGGTCCTTGGACAGGTGCATCAACATATGTATTGGAACATTGGAGTTCCGCGCCTGACATGGCAATCTTCAATTCTCGTGCTCCATCAATGCCAAGTGGTGATCTCCGGCCCCGAATAACATAGAACTCTAATGGCGCTCGGTCTTGCTTCTGAACTTGACCTGGTAGCAAGGAACTGACCTCATCGCTGTGAAGTTGGCTGATGCATGTATGCGCGAAGGACGCCTTCGTGGTCGCTGTAGACGTATGTTCCTGGAGCTCTGTTAATTTGCTGGAAGGTCTTCTCGTTTAAAATGGAGACTTGATGCGATCCAAGGTGTCAATGAGGAGATTGAGAGGACTCCATTCGCCTTGACATCCTGCGATGAACTGGCGTTTGTGCCGGCTGCCGATCCTCAGCCTGGCGGTTCCAGGGACCGAACTGGGGTGTCGTCCGTGGTAACGTTGTTGTGGTTAACCGCGTGATGCTGCTGCTGACGAATCAGGCCTCCATGGACGTCTGGAGTATTAGTCGTCGTCCTACCTGCTTGAGGCTGATGACGACGGTCGACTCACCATCCGCGGCAGACAGCAGGTGCTGACGGCTGCGAGCAAACCGCCGCAAGGTGTGCCATCTTACGCGACCTGTAACGCTGTGCGTTCAGTGCAGGACAATGTTCTCTTGAGTGGGTCCCCTAGACCGGCATTAACCGGCAGGAGCGGTGGCTGTGGTCGCGCACCTCGCAGGAGGCAGGTCACGACGTTGCATGTGACTCTGTCGTCCCCGGCGGGCGCGAGGCGCGAGCCGAAGCTGGGATGTCCTCGATGGGACGCTTTGGTGCAGGCGTGGTCGGCCCATCGCGGCCATGCCGGAAAAACCTGCGCTCTGCAGCACAGCTGAGTGTTCGTCTCTCTCGGGAAGACCGGGAACTGCGCCGAACCTTCAAGGACCGGTCACGCGTTGGCGTTCGGTGTTGGGCACCGCAGCATGCCTTCGCAACTGGGGCAGTGGAATCTAGGGGCGTCAGGCGCGCCGCTCGACGAGACTGATGATACTGTCTGGGATGTAAGCGCTAACTGCTCAAACTGGAGGCCAACTGTACGGCACGATCTGGGTGTTGGTACTCGTGCGTCCACGCTCTCTTAAGATCCGATCTTCGGACACGACTGGTGAGATCGAAGCTCATCAAGAAATAAGTCACACATACGTTCGTCTGACCGCTCTTTTGGAATGCACAAAGGTCATAGGCTGATGGCGCAGTGCCGCGAGATACTCAGTGACGCTTTCACCGGGCTGTTGTACGCGACTGCGTAACTTACCCGTTCCCGCGCGAGCGAGCCGGAGAACACAAAATGGTTCTTCTACCGCCGTCATGAATGTGTCGAATTCATCGCGAAGCTCTCAGCGCAGGAGGGTTGTGCTTAACCCAAAGCAGCACACTACGTCGCTGCCCTTAGCTCGACCTGCCAAACGAGGGCTGCATTTCGTTTCTTCTGGTTCTACCTGCTCGAGACCCGGCGACTCCCAAGAGATGATAGGGGCGTTTCCGCCCATGCAGGCCAAGGCCTGCGAGTTGGCGATCCAGCGACTGCAAGGGCCGGTGCGGGTGGAGGCAATGTGCCGCAGGACTGCGGGGCTACGACTGTAATGCGCTGTGTCGATGCGCTCCATTATGTACTGCGGGTATGATAAGGAGTATTTCAAAGTCTGTTTCCAAAAATGACGAAAGAAAACAAATTTGTCGCTCAACTATCTGTTGAGGAAGCAAAGTATACTCATGGCGGGTACTCTGACCCAAGATGAAATCGTTGTCACGGACGCCAAAAAGTATGACCTTGCGCGAGCTTGTGCGCAACGGCGTACAGAGAGTATCTGGCAAGTGCAGCACACTGGATGACCGTTGTCAACTCGATAATCAAGTGACGCTGAGCCTCGCCTACAGGTTGACTGAGCGAACCGCGACGGCATGCATCTTACCGTTAAGTGCAAAAGACGCTGCGGGACGTATGTCGCCCGCTCACGACGGTTATGTGGATTACGGTCTGACAAACTGACGAGGTTGAATTTCGTAGATATGACATGACTACAAGCCCGTGGAAGTGAATGTAGGTAAACAGCTGGCCAAAGACTCAGGTGTGCTCAGCGGCGTACTGTATTAATACACCGTCTTTTTCAGGCGTAAACCCTCTGTACGGTGTTTCCGGTGTCTACGTCAAAATGCAAAGGCTGCATCGTGGAACGCTCGCACGGGCGGGACACAATGGCACTCAAAACCCAACTCGGTGAACGAAAGTCCCGTCACGGAACACTGTATTCACGATAACGAGGATACCTGCTCACACTAAGGTTCGCAAGTAGCAGAGACGTTCTCTGAAAGAATGAGTTTCGGGCAATGACGCGCTTGCGTGTGAAGACAAGAACACCGGTCAGGTGATGCAAACCGCAAAAACAGCTGGAGCATAACGACCCTCGGCTGTTCGATCGACGCGGATCCTGTAATCGCTTCGAGCGAAAAATTTCGATTTGCACTGTCTGCAAGTCCGGTAAATCCGAAATTGATACTTCGTCCCTTTCTTCCTTCAAAAACAGGGGCAGACACGCGTTGCAAGAATCAGGAGGACCGGCCGCCATGAGCCGCCATTTGTCTGCGTTCGTTCGTTCTGGTGCGGACATAGACAGCTTGTCGATGGCCCAGTCCCGGCAAAGCAAGCGTCCGCTGAAGCAGCATTTGACAGATGTTGTCGTTGAGCAGGGAACCAACCCATGAAAAAGAAGAGTCAGGACCGCGATGGTCACCGGGCGCCCATTGCCGATGGTTATCCCTCCGAACATGGCTGACTGGCGCGAAGCGGAGACTCCACCAGTCAGCAAAAGAAAAACAGTGGCCGACGCGAGAATTGCCCGAAGCGCGGCCTCGGCGGAAACCTGAGAAGAGGACCTCGTCGCCGAAATTATGTTATGTTTTGGGGGGTACATGCGCCGATCCCCCCTGGTCCCGGACATCGACGCCAGCGCCGGCTCGTCCTCTTGCGCGACCTCCGACGCGCTACGCTGTGCCGTGCTGAACTACATGTCAAGGACGAGGGTGGCCGGCAAGGGCGCAACTCACCGAGTTGCCCAACGGAGTTCCATGACGTGAGCCGGGCCGGTGGTCCCGACTCCGCAATTTGGCCGGTTCAGAGACACATGTAGTCGAGGGTGACGTTCAGGCAATTCTCTCTCTCCAAGCTCCTTGAGCTGCCCCATTTATTCACACACTCAACAATGTTCCTCAAGGCACACCCAATCACAACTCTTATCTTGGCTGTCACGATTCCGATAGGCGGTGAAAGTCTGCGCGCCTAGGAGAAATCCTCGCGCCGAGCACATCGCCATCTAATGCTGCGTTGAAGTAAAAGGCAACGCCTACCCTAACTCCCGTAGATGGCGCTAGCTTGCTAACACTACAGTTGGCTTGTTAAGCCTCAGAGCAAAAGCTCCTTCAAAAGATATGGATTAATAGTTGCGTAACGTAACCTCACCAAAATATATGACCGTAGAAACTTGACAACTTTTGAAGGTACACGCTCTCGAAACATCAATAGAGCAATTTTTTGTTTGTTTTCGGAGAAGTCGGGCCACTTCGTCAGAATTTTACTGCCTTTGGAAAATTCTGACGTAGTGATCATATTTGGATGAACATTTCATTAGTACCACCATTAAGGGGAAGCCATGCGGGAATTCCTCTTTGATAATTCTGGAATAACAAGTGGCTCTCTTTCACTCGGTCGTGATATGAATACGAGAGGTCGGCATCAGTTACCTACAATTGCGATCCTTCCCTGTGGTGATTGTAACGCACGTCTCTGAAAATGAGAATAATCCCAACATCGTCTACGACGCTTTTTGCAGCGTATATAGAAACGTCCGGTCTGGCATGAACTGAAGAGGTGTGAAAATATTCCTGGGCATATTTGCCCAAGTCAGATTGCGCCGCGTCTTATTTAATTACAGTTTGAAATTAATGCTAAATCTTGGCAAATCTAGGCTGGAGAGCCTTTCTCTCCTTAGCTTTGGCATTGCGTTCTCTCAGTGCTATTTTTATTGAGGTTGACTACTTTTTTTCGCGGCACAAGCAGGCCTTAGTGTTTCAGAGAACATCTAGGCTTATATAATTAAGACCCTTTAGAGACCAAAAATCTAAGTTACGCAGCGAACTTAAAGTTACAGCTTAGTCTGGACTCGAACCAGCAGTCTGGAGATTCGTTTCTCGCTCGGGAGATTTCGCTGAAGACTGAGGGGGTGCAAAGAATTGAGCCGGTATTAGGACCGAAAGTAGATAAGAACACGTGACACCATGTGTAGACACAGTGCAGTCAAGATAATATTTGCAAGGTTCTAATCAAACACTTCGTCGGAAAGGTGCCGTGTGGCAAAATAGCGTCGTTTTGTAGGTCACGGCTTACCTGGCAACATCGAAACCGCGTTTTAAATTAAATTTTTTAAGAAAATGAGCGTAAATATTTAAATGGTAAACGTTAGGGTTTAAAAGTTGACGCCATACGGTCCTAGGTCTCTATTGAGACCTTCGTATTGAGCCTACGTCGAATATGTTGATTATAAGTACGCATACAGCGAAACCTTTTGTAACTGTCCTTCCACAACACCGAATATAACTTTTCGCTATCTGAATTATAGAACTGGAAATCTAGCAGTAATTGTCTGTGAAAACCTGAAATCCAGATTGCAGACAAGAAAATAATTTCGGAAAACCTGAAATACAGATATAAACCAATAATATATATAGTTTTATAATCCAGGTAACGAAAATTTATATTGAGTTTTATGGATAGTGACGAGCACCGATTTTTACTATTTTAGCATAATTATTTGAAAACACACGCAAGAGTTTCTTCATAAAATTGGAAGCAATGACACAGTTAGCAGTCCTCACATGTGCATAACAGAAATATATAAACTGCAATTGGCTAGAGACCGCCACAGCTGATTTAATATTTATTTCCACTTTAAGATTTTATGATGTGTTTACTGAAAGAAAACTAACCAACCAGGCCTTTGAAAAAAAAGAAAATTGAATTTACAACCCATTTTGATTTTGCCACAAACCGAAGCATGTATACGCAAATGTGCCCATGATGCTTCTGCTGATATATTACGATACTCTGTGAAAATGAATAAGATGCCCACAATGGATCTCTGCGCTCCAAAAAAGGAGTCAGAAAAATCAGTAACTGTACATAAAAATTTTGTACTTTTACCGAATTTCCTTTGTTTTGGATGGTGGATTTTAGGTGATGGAATTTATGGCATAACTCGATCCCTTCCTGTGAATAATGATTTGTGAATTATAAATCAGTGTAGATACAGTTTTTCTATCGCATAATGGCATATTAATTAAGTTTGTACAAATGTATAAATATGTATACGTGCTAATACTTCACAGCGCACAACAGACAACACACCATCAAAACAGATCCACACTAAGAAACAACACTCACGCAGCTCTCAAGTTGTTTCTTTCTGTGGATCTGTTTTCATGGTGTGTTGTCTGTCTTGCGCTGTGGAGTATTAGCATGTTAACCAACTCGCCCAAGCTGAAGTATTGACCAAGTTGATTTATACATGCTTTTTCTAGTAGAATCCTGTCATTAGATAAAATGGAGGAGTAATTTGTATTTTAAGACTTTATATAAAAATGTCATGAGAAGGTAAACAGAATACTTGCTGACGTAAGAAAAAAATATCTTTGGTCGAAACTTCGAAGGATGTTTGAAGGTACACGCTATCCAAGGATAAGGAGACATAATTTCGAGTTTTGTGGGAAGTTGAGCTGCTTCGCCAGCTAGTTCACTTCCTTTCACTTTTTCTTACTTATTGCTCACATTTTTATAAACTATCTCGCTCCTTCGTGATAAAAGGAAGGGGCGTCTACATCCGTAAACTCAATTTTAGTGTCTTACCCCGCGGTGGTGCAATGGACTTCTCTGAAAATGGAATGAATCCCAGCATCGCCTACGACTCTTTCTTCGGCGTATATAAAACAGTACGGTCTAAGAAGAGCCGAGGAGGTGGGAAAATAATTTAGGGCATGCTTGCGCAACTCGAAGTGCCCCACGTCTGGGGCGCTCGCTCGCTCCAGCTTTGGCTTTGCGCACTCTTCAGACTGGCTTTGGTGAGATTGAGTTTTTTTTTTCGGCGCAAGCAGGAATTGGCATGTTTCAGAAAACAAGTGAGGTTTATTTTAGACCTTCTGCACACCATGTGACGTGCATCCAAAATATCAGTTTCTCAGACAATTTCCATTCACACGTCGACCGAGTTTTGAACCACCAACGGGGGTTACGTAGGCCGTAGCTCCGTAAATCTAAATAAAAACTCCGTTAATGAAAAAAAAAAGAAAAAAGAAACTGACGGGAGGAGAGGATGAGAGCGGATAAGAACACGTGACACCGTGTGTTGGAAATGTGGAGTTATAATGATCTTTATGAAGCTCCAGTCGATGACTGCGTCGGAAGGATGCGTTGTAAATAATCTGATCACTTTGTACTTTACGGCAGATCTAAAAAAAGGCAGACCGCGTAATCAAATAAAATGTAAAAAGAACAAACAGTTAGATAGAGAATAGTCAAGCGAACGTAAAGGTCTGAGATCTTAACGGCTTGCGTGAGTGTCTAAAGTGAAGTTTATCCGGAGTTTAGGTCGGGTATGTTCATTATGAGTAAGTATAGCACTGGAACGTTTCTTACTTAGCACCCGTTCGTACTACAGTAGAATCAATATTCCATCAATCACGGAAGAGTTCGTTTTTTTTCTTTCTTTAAAAATAATAATACAATGAATCACAGACTGCCACAGCTGACTTTGCGTTTAGTACTAATTTAATAGTTCATTTGGTGTATGCTGAAAAGCAACTTACCAGTCCTCTGAAAGCAAGCAAAAACGTTTGGCCTTTAAAGTTGCGTCCGGTATTAGAGGGAGAAAAAACAATTTCATTAGACGTTTAGCCTCCCATGCGGGAGGCATCTTCAGTAGTTACAAAGAAAATACAAGGTTCAAACTCAAGTCAACGCTGTTCATCAGGAATGTCCGTATAAGCTTCATGGAGAGGGCCGCGGTTTTGTTACACACGTAGGTGTCCCCCAGAACAAGCCACGATTCTAGATGTTCCCGGGCCTCCCATCTGTCCTCCCACGCCAAGGTCGTCGCGGCCGCAAAGTCAAAAGAATGCCCATTGTCCACGCGTAGTCCACAAGTTCAGTCTTCAGTCACGTCACGTGGGATACGTACGTGACGTCACGCTTGTGTTCTTTGAGTCTGGTCTCTCTCCACCGTCCGGTATCACCAATGTAGGACGCTGGGCAGTCACTGCAGGGGATCTTGTAGATAACGCCTCTCTGGACGTTCGCCGGGGTTGGGTACTTTGGTTTGGAAACAGAATTTTTAATAGTTCTGTATGGCGTGTAAACAGTTCGAATGCCAAGGGGCCTCAAAGCGCGACTTAGAGGTTCGGAGGCTCTATTGACATAAGGGATGCACACTACATTCTTTTCTCTTTCCCTTTCGCACGGTTGCACATTTTGTTTCATTTGGTTGTTGACCTCGTCAACAAAACGGTTTGGGTAGTGACGTTTCTTTAAAGCTTTCTGTAAATGACTCATCTCATTTGCGCCATCAAGCTCGTTAGATGGCACGGTAGTTGATCTGCGTACAAACAATTGTACTACGGATTTATTGTGATGCACTGGGTGATGGGTCAAAAAATGCAAAGAATTATCTGTTTCACATGGTTTGCGGCACACACCTGTTTCAATCCTGTGGTTCGGTTCGCCTGTCCTCATTACACATACATCTAGGAAGGGCAACTTGCCCAGCGGTTCTGACTCGCAAGAAAACTGTATCGCGGGTTGAACACTGTTTAACTCTCGGTGAAAATCGTTAGCATGACCTTTATCTAAAATGACGAGAGTATCACACACATATCGGTGGTAAAATTTGACTGGGAACCCAACTTTTTCAGCACTTTCTCCTCAATATGCTCCATAACATGATTGGCAACACTGACAGATACCGGGCTTCCCATCGGACACCTGTTCCCCTGATAATACGTCTCTCCACGGAAGAAAAAAAAAACATTGGTTCAAGCTAAAACGCAAAATTAAAATTATATCGTCCACGGGAGGTGACCTGCGTGCTACCAGGCTTTTATAATCAAGTAGACGCTCGCGTGCGACATCAATGGCAACATCGTTAGGAACATTAATGAAAGGGAAACTACATCGAAACAAAATATGCCTTCATTCGGAAGAAGGGTTTGGGCGCGGATCAGATGAACGAATTCTTGCAAGTTTAGCACACAAAGACCATTTTTGCCTGTCACCGGCGCCAGTAGCTGTACCAAATATTTTGATAGGTCGTACGTGAGGCTACCAATGAAGGATACAATCGGGTGCAGAAGACATTCTGGTTTGTGCACTTTAGGCAGGCCGTACATTTTAGGTGTTCATCCGTCGGAGGAAAAAAGGCGGCGGTACAGGAAAATAATTTATCCTACCCTTCTTTCGAAGTTCTCGAAGGCGATCAATTAACGAACGTTCGGTTTTCCCAGTTGGGTCGCCGGCTGGTTTGACAAAGTGTGTGGGATTACTAGGAACATTATACATTTTCTGGTAGTAGTCAGTCCTGTCGAGAACCACCGCTCCCCCACACTTATCAGCACGTAAAATGACGATCGGCCCCGGAAACTCCTAGAAGCGTGGTTTGTCTGCAAAAACCGCGGCCCTCTCCACGATGCTTATGCGGACATTCCTGATAAATAGCGTTGACTTGAGGTTGAACCTTGCATTTTCTTTGTAACTACTAAAGATGCCTCCCGCATGGGAGGCGAAAAGCCTAGTGAAATTGTTTTTTCTTTTCTGTTGTGTCAAGTCGGTGCTCTTATTTTAATTATGACGTCTCTCGGCTTTTACAGTATTTTTGAATTTAGAGGGAGAAACGGGCAGACACAAATAATCTTGCTAATGACCTTCCAGGTAACGATCCGGTAGCTGGTGGAACTCTCCACAGATTTGAATTTCCTCATTCCTGCATGTAACTAAGGATGCCGCGAACTTTTTTCGAACCGAAGTTTCGATGATCGACTCAGCCGGTTCGAAAGGTTCGAAAGATTTCATATTTTCGAAATTTCTATATCGTAAAATTCGACGGAAGTCGAATTTTCGAACTTGTTAAACCAAGAAGTTCGACGCTCTTCGAACCGTCGAACCTATTACGCTAAAAATTCGATCTTTTTCGAACTTTCAAACTTATTACGCTACGAAATTCGATGCTTCTCGAACTTTCGAGCTTGAAGATCAAAAATTCAACGATTTTCGAACTTTCGATTTTCTTGCACTAAAGAGGTCGAAGCTTTTCGAACTTCGACCTTCCTATGCTAAGAAATCGATAATTATCGAACTTTCGAACTTATTTTTAAGCAAATTCGAAAAGTTTCCAACTTTCGATTCTTGAAAAGTTAAAATGTCGACGAACCTCTAACTTTTAGGGTAAAAGTTCGACGTTCGTCGAACTTCGAAAGACCGGTGGACGGTTTCATTTGAATTCAAGTGGTGAAGTACATTCGACATTTTTTTTCTCGAATTTTCACTGGCGGTGCAGCGTTCCTTACGAAAGACAATGCCGTTTTTTCAATGTTCTGACACGCTCCCAGGCAGCACACGACGTCGGGCGAACATTGGTTTTTGATCGACAAACAATAGACCAATGTTGGGCCAACGTGGCCATCGTACTACCGATATTGGTGGTACTCTGACATACACTGGTTAACATTGGCCTGTCTTGGCCAACGGCTTTCCAGCGTTGGCAATCGATTGGCTTAGGCTGTCCAACATTGGCCTATCTCAGCCAATGGCTTACCAACGTTGGCAATCGAATGGCTTAGGGTGGCCAACATTGGCCAATCTCAGGTAATGGCTTTCCAACGTTGGCAATCGGTTGGCTTAGGCTGGCCAATATTGGCCTGCCTTAGCCAACTGGTTACAAACATTGGTAATCAATTGGCTTATGCTGGCCAACATTAGTCTATGTTAGCCAATGAATTGCCAGCATTGGTAATCGATTGGCTTAGGCTGGCCAATATTGATCTGTCTTAGCCAATGGGTTACCAACATTGGTAATTGATTGACTTAGGCTGGGCAACATTGGCCTGTCTTAGCCAGTGGCTTACCAACGTTAAAATTATTTGGGTTATTTTTTTAATGTGCTGATCGTGCACGCTGAGAACAGTCTGTAGCTATGGCTCCGGGGAAGAACGATTCTTCTTTTTTCACACGCACAGCAAGTTAGCAACTGAATTAGAACGCTGTATGCATTGCGAGCTGTAGCAGTTTTGAATGTCCACGAAGAAAAACGCCGTAGTCGGTGACAGGTTAAAAATAAGCGCTGGGAAGGAGATCGCCTCCTCCCGATCCTTCGCTCTGCAAAAGTGGAAAGAGATGGGAGGAGCTTTTACTAGCTGTCACCGACTAAAACGAACACGCGTCATCCCAAAACTGATAGTTAAGCTCAGTAAATTCCACACAAAATACAAAATGCACGCTTCCTTCGATTTGTGTGCATGTTTATAAGGCAAAAAGCATAGTGTCTCTTCTCTTATGTCCGTTTAGCGACGCAGCCAGGAAACGTTTCCAAGGGGGGGGGGGAGGAAGTGTTCCAGTGTTCAACCCCGAAAGCTCCACCCGCCTCCCCAGTACCTAAGACACGGGTGTATTGTGAGCTGTATGTGATCTTGAAAATCTCAAAGCAACTTGCTTTGCTCAGCCGCAAAACATGGCCTATAATTCAGACCGAACCAGACAAAATTAAAAATAAATAAAAAGCACTAATATTTTTTAGCAAAAAATAAAACCTTCAAAAAATATCCAGCGATTCATTAAGCAATTACATATCTTCAAGATTAAATAATCATCTTGAATTAAGATCTCGATAACCCTATGTTTGAGGTAGGAGGTGACATATGTTGATGCGCATTTCAATCTGCAAACAAAACTTTATCACGGAACATATAACAGAAGAAGCTGGAGCATTATGTCTGCTTGCCCAAAAATGGCTTCAAAGGGCGTACAAAATACAACTGCAGTAATGACCACGGTAGTGACAACACCCGCAGAAATATAAAGTGTGTAATAGAGCCAATGGGTTACCAACGTTGGCAATCGATTGGTTTAAGCTGGCCATCAATTGCCTGTCTTAGCCAGTGGCCTTCCAACGTTGGTAATTGATTGGCTTAGTCTCGCAAACAGAGGCCTGTCTTAGCCAATGGCTTACCATCACTGGTAATCGATTGGCTTAGGCTGACCAACTTTGGCCTGTCTTAGCCAATGGGTTACCAACATTGAAAATGTGTTGGCGCAACGGTATCAGGGTGCCTCGTTTTCTGGAACCGAGCTTTAAAAACGAATGAAGTACTCTAGGCAATAAAAATCACTGTTGTAAGCAGGCGTCTTGATAAAAAGTCTGCTAGGAAGACGCTGTGATTAAATAAGTTATTCATGAATTAAAACTAATTGGCAAACTTTATTAAATACTTATTTGAGGGCAAAGGTATCAATTGTAAAGTTTTATTTTGAATAGATTTTTGATGAAGCAGTTTACAACATGGTACACCCTAGGCAGCACACTTGCTTAGACTAGCTATGGGGCCAAGATTGGGCCTTGGCCGTAGTAGACTGGACCGGAACTGCCCAGGGGAATTCGGTGAACTGCCAGCATGGCGTCTCACTGTCTCTTTCCGGGCACCGGAAATACACGGAACTGCCAGGGAAGGGATTTTTTGGCGCCTTTTGTCTCTTTTTGGTCGGAGCCGACCGAGTAGACAGGCCGGCGGCCACCAAAATTTAGGAATTTTGTGGCGCTTCACTGTATTCACTGGCCCCAGGGTTCCACGGAACTGCAATGAAGTGGTTTTGGGTGTAGTTTATTGGCTTTGCAGGATTCAGTGCGCCAAGGAACGACTGGCGTTGTGACGAAGTTCTCTAGAAAAGCGCAAGTCTCGAAAATCAAAAGATCAGTTCATTAGTGTAGAGAGCGAGCCGAATGAACGCAATAATAGTGTCAGCAAATTGATCCATCCATGACATTTACAGCATTCATATCTCAAATCGCCACATCTGAAACTGGAGAAACCTGCGAGATAATTTTTCTGTTTATTTTTCAACATCACACATCGTCGCAAAGGTTCACGTTCTTCGCGGCTACTCTGCTTAAACTTAGAATGAACCGCATCACATGCTACGGGCTCTCTTGGATAATCAGGCGCCAAAAAGGTTGCGATGCTGCGCGGAGATGCGCCAAGCACTGTGTCTCGCACCAAAATACGAAACAGCCCGCTCGAGGCTGCATGCGGGCCAAATATACGAGTCTATAGCGCGATATAGTGTCGTTACAACGTGTCAAGAGTAGTGCTCACCTCGACAAGGGCTCAAGCAGCGGCGCTATGTCCGTCGACGCCCACGTCAAGAACGACGAAATATATATTAAAAACATTTTTAACACCCAAAACAAGTGTTTAGTTATTTAATCGTGAATTTTGCGCCACCTTAGGGGCGTCATGATACCTCACTGTTCCGCAGATTCCTCAAATGTGCAGACGCTATTGCTGATATTTTTTTTAACTTAATCTGCGATGTGATAAGTCGTCGGCACTTTCGAGCCCAGAACCCCTTGAGTGTTGTCATCGTTTTGTTAGATTGGCGTTTTTTTTTAACTTCAGCTTTGGGGATCTTTTGCATCTGTGTGGCATTTGTGATTACATGGTTTAAGAAAGGGTACAGCTTTTGTTACATGTACACAACCCTCGCGAAACACAAAATCTGTTATTAGCGTGCTGCGAAATATACGGCACAGCTAATTTCTGAGTAATATTTTTTTTGTAATTTCAGTTTATTTGGGGACATCGTGCGCAGCAGGAAGACGCGGTTATTTTTGCATTTTAGTTTAGAGTGTGGGTTTTATGACGCACAACATAGCATCTTCATACCTCACGTTTTCGGTTAACATCTGGGAAGGGCAGTTCCTTTGGGACTCCAAAAACTTTCTCGGCGATACCTTTTCTTGGCAATGCAGTGAAAAGGATGAGAGCCCACGCAAAGCTTTATTCAGCGCTCAAAAGAGGAGAAGGAGCGCGGGCCTGTATGTTCCACTGCATTGCCAAGAAACGTTTTCGCCCAGTAGACTTCGTGCTGCTGTCCTGTCAACTCAGTATTGACAGCAGAGTAGACGCTATGCGTATTTGAGGCCAAGCGTGTCTCCGGTTACGGTCACGTGACTATAGTCTCCAAGCGGGTCACAAGGTAGAACACGGCACCTGCCTGAAGTGAAGGACACTGCTTGGTAGACCACTCACATAGCATCCACTGCACTACCAACTTTGGGACGAACTCACAAAAGTATCCACTGACAAATCCTTTCGCTGTGTTCATTGTTCGGATGACCCTTGAAGATAAGACTTTTGTGGGCGCACCCGCCTGGGGACCTTGAAGAAGCAGGATGCAGGCAAAATGCTGGAGGAAGGGGAATGTTTCCTCCTCACGTCTCCAGCAACCCATCTGCTTCCCCTACCAGCAATCCTTTCCCTGGCCCTGACTGAACTCTTAGCTGCGGCCTGTGTGGCTCAGTGTTCGAAAAGTTCTACGCGTATATCGGCAACAAGCAATTTCTTCGAAGGAGTCACAGAAAGTCTCGTGATGTGGTTTAGTTCGGCAAATGACAGCTTGTACCGCATCGTGTTGAATCTTTCACGGAGCCCTACCATCTCGTTTGTGTGTGTACGTGGTTGTTCTCCAGTGGCCATATCGACAAATATCTCGGAATGCATCTTTCAAGTCCGCTAAATTTTTGGTAAGTACATGGCAACCTGCTTGTTGGCAACGAGTGACCGCTGTTCTACGGGTACTCTTCCAGATTATCTATAGAATTAGGCAGTGTCTATTCTCCCTACAGCCGGGACAGTAATTTTTCCGAAATTCTACAGAGAGTCGCACCCATTAGCTGCCTGAAATCATGCAACTCCCTCCCGGTATAATACTGACTTTCTTGCTTTCCCGGCTGTTCGTGGAAACACCTTTCATAGAAAACTTTTCATCGACACGTTTCGTCGACACTAACTTATCACCGACACTCGCAACGCGAATCGCGCGCTGCGGGGAAATGTTTTCGCGGAAGTGGATATTCTATCGGCAGCCCGGGAAAAGAATGCCGGCACTTGTCCTCTATTGGGTCTCGTATAAAACGAATTGTGAAAACGGCTATTTGGAGCTGTAGAGTAGCTCACTGGTAAGGTACTTTCTCATACACAACGGGACCCTGATTCAATCCACCAGTGTAGGCTTATTTTTTTCTCCATGAACATGTTTTTAAGCATTTGACGATATTTACAACTCGTTTTTGATTTTTATGATTAACACTGAAAAAAACGAATATTGTGGACGAAACTTCCCTGAATTAAATAGTATGGAACTGCGCCCTTCCCGGGGGTGAATGGAGGACATAGC
The DNA here is from genome assembly GCA_037355805.1 of Ixodes ricinus. Classification (NCBI taxonomy): domain Eukaryota; kingdom Metazoa; phylum Arthropoda; class Arachnida; order Ixodida; family Ixodidae; genus Ixodes; species Ixodes ricinus. The sequence continues at coordinate 43,565 of JAZHYW010052509.1, forward strand.
CCGGGAAAACAAATTCCGCCAGTTTCGGACTGCGCGTGTATCACTCGGATGGCGCTTAGTTTTAAAGAAATAAATTCCCGAAGGAGCGAGGAAGGACAACGGGTTTTTGACGATTGTTGTTTGTGCCATATTTGAAGCGCGCTATAGCCGAAGCTATTTATGGTAGAGATGCTAAACCTTTTAAGAATGATGAATGTATAGCCTTGGTAAGTGTCGTCTTAGGATGTCATTATTGTTATTCAAGGTGAGTTTCAAATAAATGTCCAAACATGTATCTACGGGCAATTATGCCCTAAATTTGGTATTTTTTGTCTAAGTTGTTTGAGGTATCGCATTTAAATTAACACCACAGACAGTACATATCATTGCCATCTGCAGAATACAAAATAATGTATTTATTGTTTTTTACACGTTTAGGAATAAATTAACTCATGGGAGAAGAGTTCTAATACTGTTCAAATTGAGCACGTAATTTAATTTTTTTTTCACGTTTCTGGGACGTGTTTTTTTTAGCCTTTACACATTTTGGTAGGAGAAACTTGTTGTGATGTTCTGAGCTTCTGAATATGCAAGAATACAACACTTCCGGTGGGTTCTTGATAGCTTTTTTTTCCTCCAGCTTTTTATCCCTGCATTTATTGTTATGTTTATTTATTTATTTTATTTTTTTACAAATGGCACAGTTATTTAGGTCGAAAGACATGTCTTTGAACTTCCGAACCACTAATAATGTGCCAAGTAGTGCCTTCTGACAACGAGTTTCCTACAATGACCATCTACGCGATCTTTTATGCAGTGAAGAGCGACGGTAGCATGCATATGCAGAAATATTTTCAGATTAAAATAAGCTCGACCACGCCCTCTTTCCCCGTATTGTTTTCTTTAACAGTCCGAAATATCTGGAAGGGGGGGGAAGGGGGCGCTGGAGCTTGATTGGAGACCCCCCCCCCCCCGTTTTTCCTCTTTCGACGCCACTTGTATGGTAGAACGCTCCTCGACCTCGAGTTGTGTCGGCTTCTGTGCTTTTTGCTCGGCGTTTCTTCCGTCCCGGAAAAGAAACCTCCAGAGCAATTACAAACTAAACTTACTATATGCCAGCGTCACTCGGGCGGCGTTCGATCGGATTACTACCAGCGTGCAGGGGGTGGGGAGGTAGTTTGCCAGGTCGCTTCAAGGTTTTTCTGAGCCTCAAACCTCCTGACCGCCCCTGGCCGTTTCGAACTGGATGAGTATCGTAAAACAGTGCGTTCATGTGATCACCACTGCGTGATGCACGTTACGAACCCTCCCCCCCTCCACGAGCTGGCAGTAACAATTACTGATCTATGGTCACACGTCACTCTGCACTGGCAAATATTCCAGCACATCCGGAACACTCGTCGTCTCACTTAATTGCCTGGCCAACTTCGTGGGGTCTAAATATCACACCGTAACTTTTCTAAACCTTATTTCGTGAAAACCAGCGTGTCGTGAAAACGTTATTTGAAACTGAAACTGTGAAGGAACATGGAAACCGGACTTTGAACTTCGAAAACTGGGACATGAAAAAAATTCAAAATCTTCGAAGTTTTTTTTTTTTCAATTTAGCGTTAAAAAAGAATTGAATCCTTCGAACTGTTCAAACTTTATGTAAAAAAAAATAATCGAAATCTTCGATTTTTTCGAACTTTATGTCTATAAAAATTCGAAGCGTACGAATTTTTCGAATTTTATATTCAAAGAATTTCGAAATCTTTCGAATTTTTCGACTTTCAGGTCACCTGAAATTCAAATTTTTCGAATATCTCGAATTTCAAGTGAGGAAAGTTCGAAATCTTCGAATTTATCGAACCTCAAGTAAAAAACAATATTCGAAATATCTGAACCCGAAATTTTAGAAACCGTGAAAGCTTCGAACTTTTCGGATTCGGAACTCCGCTGTGATCGAAAGTTGCGAATTTTTTGAATTTGAACCTCGGTCGGTACGAAAATATCTAAATTTTTTCGAATTCGAACCTCAGTTCGCTTCGAAAATATCGAAAACCTTTCGAAATCGAACCTAGGGTGGTTCGCGACATCTCTACATGTAACCATCAACCGCGCTTATCTCATGGGAGCGACCCCGAAGTACGATCTATTCTAATTGACACGAGCAACCCGTAGACTCGGGCTTACTGGGTAATTCCACAGTAAACGCCCCAGGCCTAAGTTCAGCTTTCACGGATTCGGTTGAAAAATAAATATGTGTTATTATTGATGTGAAGTTACCTTTTTTCAAAACGTTTAAACAATAACAATCTTTCTTAAAATTTGCTTGACTGCATTTTGAGTTTTGTTGAAAACAAGCCCCGAGGGGTAAGAAACAGGCCCCAAAGAGTAGGAGTTTTGCGTAAGAAAGTCCCCGCTTTGGACCTTCTTACGCAAAACTCAAAGTGTAAAGAGAAACTACAAAGACACTTAAGACTGCTAAGGTATAGAAATGCAAAAGCATTCGTATTCGTAGCGTATTCCTAGGAGCTGCGCGCCGCGCTGAGCTCGGCCTTGCAGCATCTCCGGAGTCTGCCCGGGCGGGCTCTGCTGGCTCCGCGGCCGTCCGCTCCCTCTTACCGGCGGCCAGGCCGCTGCGCCACCATGAAAAGGGCTTCTCTGTCGGGTGCCGTTCCTTGGAACGGGTCGCGCTCCAGCCAATGGGGTGGCTGCTACAGACTACAGCCTTCGCTCCATGGGACGGAAGAATTCCGGTGCCGTATGGCGCGGCTTAAAAATTTGATTGATAACGCCGGTTCGCTACATGGGACAGTTAAGGCGTTGGCATTAAAATATATTGGAAAATGTATCCGAATCTATGAGCGTCGAATTTTATACCTGGATAGTTCGGCGTGGAATAACCATTCCCTTCAATCTCTCGCGTGAGTGTTTGTGGTTGTTTTTAACTTTCTTCCTTTATTCCGTTTCGTCACCAACCGTTCAAACAATCTTGAATGAAGAAAATTTATTCCGGTTTGTCCTTCTTTGTGTTTCAACCATTCCTCCTAGTCCGGGCAGTTAAGCTCTCCTGAGCTCACTTCAGGCTGCTTGGCACAACCATGCAGGCTTGGCAATAAACCAAGCAAAGCTGCAGGACCCCAACAAGGATTACCCTAACGCTGTATTTACACCGGGAGAAATTCGCGGAGATGTTCAAAACGTCATCAGTGAGCTCAACTACGGTAGCAGTCGAACTGCGTCACTACGGTATCAGTCAGCGGTAGCAGTCTAATGTAGGAGATTCTAATCACTACACCATCGCAGACATATTATGAAATGAAACACTCGGGATGAAAGCTCTTAACGCACAGCAATATTAGAAGAAAACTGATCCGCCTCCCAACACGGATTGTTAGCACCATCCGAGCATTCCCACTGCCCTTCAAGCCCAGCACACGTCGACAGACAACGTCGCAAAAGTCAGACTTTTCCGTCAAGTGGGCGGTTCTTTGCGGAATAATTTGGGAATTATCTCCCTCGTGTGAATACCATATTGCGCACGCCAGGTATTTTGTTCAATAATAAAGCAAAAATAAGTCGTTTGCTTGAATTCTATCCCTCTGAACGCAATCGATAATTTTTTTTCCTAAATGTATTTTTGGATTATTTGTTGCAAAAAAAAATTGATTTTATACAAAAAAACGCATATTTGGTTTCGGTTTCTCACCAAAAAATATTTTATCTTTAATCAGAAAAGAGCATGTACAGAGATAGAAATGGTTAGCGTAGACAAGCGTTCTCCAGATAGCTCTGCATTCCTGGTGCATCTGAAAGAACGCAATGAAAAAGAAAACTATTCGTGTAGTGGAAAGAGCGCCTTGCGTGCAACAGCGTCAGCGGTACGCTCCTTTTTTATTTACATGTTTGCCTAGAAAAATCTAAAAATGCACTGATGTCGCGTTCCTGATAGCTGTGTCGAGCAGTGTGTTTGCGCCATGTCCATCGATACCATATCACAAGGGGTTAAAGGACTTGAATAATCAAATAGTGCTTTCCAAAGCTTTTATTAAAGCACACATTTTTGTTTTTGGAAATTTTGGAGCTGCTACTGTGCACATTACCCCTGCAGGGCGATCCTTATATCCATGTAATGATCAAACTGTTTTATACAGAAATGCGAATATTTATCTTCTGTTAAAAAAATGGCGCTGTTTACGAATAAACGCTAACACTGGACATACAAAAAGGTCAGGAAGAGGAAGGCGGGTGCTCATAAACCTTTTAAATTGTAAAAAATATACCTCTGATGTACATTAAACATGACTTCTGTTCTTATCTTCGACAAGTGAAGGGGAGCCATTAGCTCCTTACGATCCTGTAAACTTTTTGACGTAGGCCGGACATACTGCAAAGTTAAGATTTTACTTGTGTGCCGTGCTTGATTCAGAGAGTGGTGCAAAGGAACAAAAAAAAATTGCGGAAAAGTTTCAGAAAATATATTGTTTGTCACCTCTGGTTTTCTTGTGTAAGCGCCCACTCACCCAAATCTTAAGTGAAGGCGTTTCAAGGTTTATTAGTGTACACTGAAAAGGTGGCGCATCTCGAAGCTATGTTAATCTTCGTGAAATTACGGGTGCATTTATGCTTGAACATCTTTCACTTTATTCCCCTGTTCGCCCCAACTTTCATGGATAGAGCAAACGGGTTTTATCAGCTGCCACCAGTCTAACACCAACAAGGGTGTTAGACCGGTGGCAGCTGATAAAACCCGTTTGCTCTACTGACGTCTAACCCCTGGTTAGCTTAGTTGGTAGAGCGCTCCACTGGAAATGAAGAGGTCCCAGGTTTGAGAGCCGGACCAGGCGGATTTTTCGGTCGCGCACCATTCACCTAGCTGTGTTTGGAGATTTGTGTTTGTCCTTTGTCCCTCTTGTTCCCCTTCTCCAGGGATTATTTTCATCGTTGCTTTTTATAACGTCTAGACAAAACAATAGCGTTCTACGCGCTTAAAACAAAGAAGTCCATTATTTAGGAGATGTTTTGTTGTGATTGTTAATATCACTGTTCATCTGATATCTTGATGTAATTGTTCTTGTTACATCATTAACTAATTTTATTGTTATTATGTTTGTATGTAAATTTAACTGTAAATACTTTATATGGGCATATTCAATGTTCCCCTTCTTGTTTTTCGCCACATGCCGAGACCGGTACGTACATAAGCCACCAAGTCTTATGCCGGCCTGTACTGTATTCCGTGAAAAAAGTCTGCAGGCCCTTTCACACACATGCCTTTGACTACGACCGACTGAGACAATACTAGTTTTTCAGCAACTTGCGGCGGCATACGACCGGCTGAGCAGCAATGCAGCCGGTAGTAAACCGTCATGAGAGGCTTAAAAACCGTTCACCTCTCAATTGGTCGTAAGGCCAGGCGAATGATTGGTTTTATCACTCCGATCTCAGAGGGAATGGAAGCTGACACTCTCAGGAACATGTTCCAAGCTCTTGCATTACCAAGGCTGGAGTGCTCTAGTTCAGTGTGGTACCCAATACAAGCACACATCAGTGCCTCGCTGGAGACTATACAACGTCGTGCCTCACACGCAGTCCCGTGCAAAGGCCCAGCACCAAGCCCTCCTCGATACAGTGGCATTCTGACGGCCCAGCTTTTAAAGGCTGTAGTTTGGGATACTTTGGCCCTCCGACGGAAAGTACCATCCATTCGGATACTTGCCACTATATCCTACCATGATCACTATCACCACCACTTTTTTACGACCTAAGACATACAAGAATTAAGGGCTCCAGCCTTTATTTGCCAGAACAATACGCCATAGGCAGTCCTTGCTGATTAGTGCTGTTGAGCTGTGGTGCTCGCTGCCGAATGAGCTTTTCAACGATGCTGTGCGCGTATTCCACAGAAAATAACCCCCTCCTTTTTTTTCATTGTTATTATTCTTCTGCATTGTCTATACTCATCATGTTTCGTCATTTCCTTTGATATTAGCGTACATGTTTGCCTGTATTGTGCTGTGCTTTCTATTCGCGTAGCCTACAGTTAGAACAAGATGTCACAAACCTTCTGGTACAGGGCATTGGCCTTTTGTGACCGCCAGGCTGTCATAAAGAGCTAAAATAAAGAATATGAATATGAATACCAACAAAACGCCAGTGTGTGAACGGGCCTAAAAGCCTGTTCACACACTTGCGATTGACTACGACCAACTGAGACAAGACGTGTTTTTAAGCTTCTTACGACGGCTTACGACCAGATGCGCTGCTGCGGAGCTTCTCGTAAGTAGCCACAAGAGGCTTATAAACCGGTCTTGTCTCAGTCGGTCATAGTCACGCGCAACAGTGGGAAAGGACCTTTGACGTGTGCACAATTAATTCTTGTCATCTAAATAAAGCCCCCCCCCCCCCAAAAAAAAAAAAAAAACAACAACAACAACAAGCGCCTGCACATAGAAGGCTCACACTTTCACCAAATTCGAGTCTATGTTATATGCTGTTTGAATTCGCAAGAGCACGGCATTTGTATAAACTTGTACACCGCAGAATTTAGTCTCGTCATGCCGTACAGGTACACACTAGCTGAGCCACAGGGACTCGAATAAAGCCGCATGAAACCCCAAATGCGCTCTACGAACTCAAGGCGTGCATCACTTCAGAAAACATGTTTAAACAGTATAGTTAATGCAATCTAATCATAACTTCTGTGTCGTTCCTTGGCACCACTGATATGTATATTGTACTAGGCTGGATCGCGGATCGGGAGCCCGTCGGTCACACCGCCGGCGGTCATTGTTATACACCAGATAATACACGCAAGTCTATGGGAGAAACACGAAAGTAAGAATATTGAAGCTTGCACGCGGTGCTTGAAGGCGAGTATTTTATGATGTGCTGCGATCATTAGACCCAGTATCTGAAGATCGAATCGATATATGTCAAGCGTTCGAACGCCCATTAAATAATCAAACGTGCCAGAGCACCCACGGCGGAACTGGCAAGCTTTCTCACGTAGTGGAGTAAAGAAAGGGCCTTGCCCTTAATAAGACCGTCCTCGGAAAAGCCCAGAAGTTGATGACTCTCGAAAAAGTTTAATCTTGACAGCGGCTTCCCGGGAGTGTGCGAACTCCGCGTAGCAAAGCCTACAAACTTGTCGTCTGCAAAACCAAACTCATCGAAACCGCCACCGCCACTTCGGAAACTCTAGGTAACTCTTGTCTCATTGAGCTGCACTAGATTTTCTCCCAGCGGAGTCACTCTTTACACCAAAACATTTATTTCCAAGAACTGTGATGGCTGTCAATTTTTATGTTCGTGCACAAGCTCTTTGACAGGCTTCCCAAAAAGCAGCCAAAACGTTTCAGTGCTGACAGCAGCTTAGGCCCTCTTAAGAGGGGGCAATTTTCCCCAGCAACTTGACGTCACAACACCAGCAAGTGGGGCCGCCATCGTTGACACGCGGCAACCGAATAGCTAGGACTTGCTATCATTATCATTCAATTTTATTTGTCCTCCACTATTTAGATGCACAATTAGTCACTATTAACGTGTTTTTATATCTTAAAGTGACCTTGAGAATACCAACGTATATTTCTGAAACGGTTTATTTCCAAAAACGATCGATATCAAACCAGAACCTAGTCTTTAGTCGTCATCATGACCGCCACCACGGCGGTGTCAGGTGAAAATATCCCCTCCCTGATTTTCTGCTGCCGCTTCAAACGTCTCCGAGTTGCCCGAGTTGATCCTCCATTTCGAGACGAACCCAATCTCAGCAATTCGTGTCTATCTAGGCGAAGCGAGGGAGCAAGCCCCCATCAACCAAAAACATTGCTGGGAAAGTTGCCCAGTTCGAAGCGGGCCTAAGAAACGTGGGAAATGGCACTTTTTCTCGCATGCTCCAGAGGGTCCCATGGATTAGCAGGTGTCAAGTGATTCCTGCCGGTGGTACCACTCGACCCCAGCGAGACAGTCCTCGATCAGCGATTCAGCCTACTAGAATAGAGAGACAAAAGGCCTGAACGGCGTTGCGCTTATCCCACGGTTTTGGCGTTTAATTAGAAAAAAAGAAAAAAAAAACAACATCACTAGCGTTTAAGAGAAATCGTTTGGCACGCCTCTCGTATATTTTCGTCATACTAAGTCACTTATTGGAAACTTGTTTTCCACATCAAACACGACACCACTTACTCGCAAAGTTGTATCAGAACAATAGCGAGAAATCGCATTTTGTTCTGAGGAGGAGAACGCACGAACACCATAAAAAGTCATTGTGAAATTGTGTTCTTCTAATTCTCAGCACGCAAACTCACAGCTGTTTCGAAACCACGTTGTTATGTGCCTAACAAAATTTTAGTTTTGTTGATTTATCCGAAATCGAAATGCAGTTACCGTCCCAGTAATAAGGAGCGCCTCGCCAATATAAATTTGCAAGAGCTTGGCGTCTCCGCAGGAGCTTATGGACGGTGGCGCTCGGCGAGGACGATGTAAATTTTATACGCGAGCGACTAATGGCACGGTACCTGAATTCCAAATGAGAAGGCGACGGCTTGCCTGATCGGGACATAAGTAATACAATGTAAAATTTTTATTATGCTTTTGGTGTACTGCGCACGAAAAATTTTGGCATTTTTTTCAATACGAGCAGGGATTTATTGCGGGGGCGGTCTGCCGGTCGGATGTCGGTTACGTACCGACAAAGATCTTTACTAAGGAACTTGATCAGCTGACTGTTGAGATTTTGGATTAATTAAGTGGCACAGGCGCTTTTCACGAGGCGCTTCTTCTTTTGAAGATCAGCTGCCATGGGACTACGAGTCGGCAGATCAGTTTGTTTTTCTTGTACTTTGTAAGATTATTTTGAGGACGTAATTGTGTGGTAATCATATTTTTTAGGCTTTGTTATCATAATTTAATAAAATATGAAGGCCATTTTTTTTGGGGGGGGGCGTTATTAGAGGATATGAAATAATAATAACAATTTAACAATATAATAACAATATAATAATAATAATAATAATAATAATAATAATAATAATAATAATAATAATAATAATAATAATAATAATAATAATAATTTTATTCAGGAATGCAGATCTCGCAGAGTTGATGTCGGACTGGTCAAAGCCAGATAGGGCTCGTAAGACCAGGTCCAGAAAGTACACTAAGAAAAAAGCAAACATGAGTAAGAAATGCAGCTCAATAAACCAAATTTAAAAAATTCATGAGTACGAAAATGTTACAGTTCCGTTGGAGACACAGTATAGTTCTTTGGAAGGCGGAAAAGTTACAATATAAAAAATGAAGTAAATACAAAATGCCCACACGCACGCACGTTGTCATAAGCACAGCACCACGGCGAATAGAAAAGTACTTCTCGAAGATGTGGCTGAGAAGAGTTAGCAATCGTAATCCTACAAGAAAAAAAATATAAATATATAAAAAGACAAACGCAACACTTGTTTGCGTTTTTAGTACGGAAATGTTACAATTCCGTTGGAAACACAGTGTAGTTCTTTGGAAGGTGGAAAAGTTACAATATAAGAAATTAAGTAAATACAAAATGCATGCACGCACGCACGTTGTATATGCAGAGCACCACAGCGAATAGGAGAGTGCTTCTCGAAGATGTGGCTGAGAAGTGTTAGCAGTCGTAATCGCACAAGAAAAGAAAAATATAAAAAAACACGCACACACTAGTTTGCGTTTTTCCACGATATAGGCCCCAAGGTTCAAAGAGATCTTCAGTGAACTGTTACATTTCTGGAAGAAAGCAAAGCAAAAAAGCCTGTGTAAATTAAAAACAAACAAAAAAACAAAACAAAACAACAGAGAGACAAAATCGGCGCAAAAGCCCAAAACAAATAAGCCGGCAATTTCGGAAACGTTTGGAGCCGAGCACTAAGCTTGTGTGTAGAAATGAACATAAAAAGAAGGAGAATATAGCTGCCCAGGTAGGCTTCCCATTGCTATTATGATGGCTTTCGCAACACGTCAGAAAACAAAGATCTTAGACTTTTCTTCAGAGATTTGTTGGAAGCAAGGGAAAGCAAGGAGTCTGGAAGACTATTGAAAACGTTTGACGCATAATATTCGCGCATACTTTCACCATAGCGAGTTCTCGCTCTTGGGTTATGGAAACGTGGAGCTGCTCGAAGCTCACGGACTGGTGTCGAAATGATTTTGAACTCGCTCGCCCAGAAGTGTTTCCAGACGACCGTTTGTAGAAATAAAGAGTAGAACGACGGTAGTTCCAGCGAGGCGAACAAGTTATCACTCGATGAGTATTCCGTGCGGTAAGCAACGCTCTTTAGAAGACCACACAAAATGCGGTCGATTCGCGTGTGCCATAGGAGAGGACAATTGAAGAAGACTGTGATGCCATATTTCAGTAAACTGTACGCCAGGGCACGCATAATGTTTCTTCTTATAGATAAAGGTACAAAACACTTTAAACTATACATTAAACAAGAGACAGCTCGCAACTGTTGGCATAAGTAAGACATATGCGTGCGCCATGATAAATCACAATCAAAGTAGATACCTAGGTACTTAATAGAGCTAACATATTGAACGGGTTCACAATCGGTGCATAGGCAATTGGATTCATGAAGAAAAAATGAAGAAGAAAAGTTGACAACTTTCAGAGGATTACAGAATCATACAAGTTTTATTTTGGAATTTTTCACACGCAGCTTATTTGCCGAAAACCAGTCCATGAGTGCAATCGCGTCTGCCTGCAGTATTTTGATTGCACGCTCGTATACCAGATGTCTAGAAAATAAAAGAGTATCATCGGCATATTGCAGTACCGTGGAGCTTGTGACTCCAGTTGGTAAATCATTGACGTTGATGTTAAATAGTAGCGGCGATAGAATGGAGTCCTGTGGGACCCCGGATATTAAGCGCACCTGTGATCTGCGAGAGTTGCCCAGAGACACAACCTGGGATCGGTTTGAAAGAAAATTGGCGAGCAAGGAATAGAACGGCCCTCGAAAGCCCATCCTGCAAAGCTTATTCAAAAGTATGTCGTGGTTTACAGTGTCAAATGCCTTTGCAACGTCAATGAACAGTGCACACGTGTACATATTATTCTCGAAACGGGTAATGCAAAGTGTCAGAAAAATTTTCAAGGAGATCAATGTTGCCACGAACAGCTACGAACCCGTATTGAGTTGACGATATAATGGAATGCTTCTCAAGAAAGCCAGTCATAACAACAAAGAGGTGTTTTTCGAGAATCTCGGAGATGCAAGAGAGGATCGAAATAGGTCTGTATGAAGAAACTTGGTCTTTTACGCCACCTCTGTAAAGAGGAACCACTAAACCTTGTTTTAATTCGCTAGGGATATTACCCGTTTCTAAGATACCATTGATAATGGTAAGAAGCACATCCTTTATCGAGTCATAGTTGCGGCATAAATCTAGAGCTATGATGTTGTCAATACCCGCAGATTAAGATGGCCTGAAACCGAACAAATATGAGCGCAAGTCAAACTCCGTGAGAGAAGGAAGAAATGCTGATTTGAAGAAAGTCGGAGTTCCGGGTGTCCGAATGGGAATCCCGTGCTCGTCGGAATGGCAGCTGAGTTTTTGAAGAAAAAAAGTATTGAATGCTTGCACAGTAGAAGTCATGTCTGTGCCAAAGTGGTCACGAAGAGTCTCGGCCTTGTTCTTTCGCACATGACCTCGAAGCTTATTGATAACACGCCAAGTTTTTCTGGAGTCTAAGCGAGCATCGCGAATCTTTTTAGAAAAATATGAGCGTTTCGCTGAGCGAAGGAGAGCGTTCA
>JAZHYW010052510.1:0-72826 GCA_037355805.1 Ixodes ricinus
GAGGCTATTCATAGTTCTGAAATTAGACGCCCTGAGCACGTGATACGCACGATTTGGTCGCTTCGTGTGTCTGCTGTTCTGGCTGTAGCGGCAATCGGAGCACCGGCTCTTCGATTCGGGCTTGTAACGCTTCTCGGAATTCAGTTCAGATGATGAGAGCTCATCATCCAATTGGGAAGTCCCGAAAATCCCTCGGGTACAAAGTTTGAGACCGCTAGGATGTCATAGGAGTTTCTGCGCCAATAGAAAACCGAATGAAAAAAAGGTGAAAAATTTTTGCCCTTAATGTTTCCATTTGATGCTTCTCAGTCTGGGCAGCTTGCCAGCTCTTTACGTGCTCCAGTTGGATAACTAAAACAAAAACATGTATGTTGACATGTTCTTTGTACTGTTTCTTTGAAACAAAACCCAACCACTAGGGTTTTGTTCCACAAGCACTCAAATTGACTCGATTTATAAAGATATAAAACAAATACAGCATTTTGGAGCATAAAAAAAAAAAAACAGCTTAATTTGGACGCGTTTTTAGACTTCCGTTTCCTATTGGAGCTCATGTTTGCGCCAGCGGTCCTGCCTCCCCTTGGCCATGGCGCGAAGCTACCGCCTCGTCTCTCTCGTAGGATCGAGAGGAAGTATGGCATGTGCATTGCACGCCTCGGTCACTGGGGGCAGGCCCGCCAGTGCAAAGATGTGCTTCGACAAAGAACCGAAACCTAGAAACGCCTCCAAATCACCGGGGAGTTCCTTTTGTCTTTATTAAGCATCTAAAAACATGTTTTTTTGAGAGTCGAGTGTCCCTTTGGGAAGTGTGGTAGCCCAGTTGGACGGGTGTGAACGGTACGTTGCCCGGGGCTTGCGCAGTACTCCGACGGCTTCTTCTCCCGCTACTACACCCTGATGGAGCATGTGACCCCTGTGCTGGCATGGGGGTTTCTGGGGACTGACGAGGACCTCAAGGAGCTCTGCCACTTCTTCAAGGTACACCATCACCACCCTCGGTTGCCGCCACTAAACGTGCTGACCGGTCCAAACCAAACCGGATTGCCAGTTGCGGGTCCTGGAAACTTCAAAGTCTTCGCTACTTTTGCTATTGTCGCGGGAGGGAAGCGTGCGGTTTCGTTTGGACAGTTTGCAGAGCTAGCCGATCGGCCGAGGTAGCCGTGCGGGCTTTCTCTCTTTTCCACCACACGACGCAAAAGGAGGGTGGAGCTTTGGAACGCTCGCAGTGTGACCTTGAACGCGTAATGAGGGAACGGGGTGAAGAGGAGAAAAGCCACCCGACTGTTGCGGGCCCTGAAAGACGAAATATATTCAACTCGGAACACAGCCGGCGGAAGCCGCAAGACATCGCTCACAATGTTGCCCGTTTCGAGAAGAATCTTGCGGCTCCTGGGACCCGCAACCTGCAATTCGGTTTGGTTCGAATCACAATTTAGAGTATTGACACTTTATTCGTTGACTGTTGTGTGGACGCCGCTATTTTCTTGTCAAGTGCAGAGCGGTTGCAATTAGCAATTGCTACAATTAAAAAATGTGGTTACCAGAGCTTCAGATACGGTGTCCGTAAGCTCGAGCGATATCGCTTTGCCCCTTTGCAGAGCGTTCTAAAGCTCCTCGAGGATACATTTTTTGTTTCCTGCAGTTTTAGGTAAATATTCAGACGTCTGGCAATAATAATTTTAAGAAACAATGTGGTTAAAGTATCATTACGATCCCCTTGGGACACCGACCAAAAGCTAGCATCTCTTGTGTCACCTTTAAAGTCTGGGTTCTTTGTGCGTACAACTTGAGGAGACTCTCCGCAGAATTTGAGTTCTGTGTCGCGAAAGCTACGCATACGTATGTGAGGAAAGCGGATGTCTCTTCTGGAGGTGCACTGTGACACCCCAAAAGCACCCTTTTCCTCCCTGAAAGGGACCAGAGGAGTCGCACGTATCTCGCTACGGCTGCGGAGATTCAAACCAGCCACGTCGCGGTGGTGTCAGACAGGCTTAGAAGCTAGCCCAAAAACAAAATACAGGTCATGTTTCAGGGCGATAGCTGTTATGGGCTCTCCCACCACTGGAAGTGACCTCCGTCGTTCGTGTTGTTTTCGTAGCAGTTGCTGTCGTCGTTGATGTTGTAGTTGGCGTAGTAGGATGCACGTCGTCGATCTTGCCAAATCCTCGAAAAAGACCATCTGCCGTCCACGGGAATCGAACCTGGGTCCTCCACGTGAGAGGCGGAAGCGTTACCACAGATCTACGCCGCAGCAATAACAACCCACTCTATACTCGGGGTGTTTGTAGTACCTGATGCCCACTGCACGCGCTTTCTGAAAATAGGCAACAGCGCGACGCTTTAGAAAGTCGCACAACGGAACTCGAGAGACCTCGTCTAAACCCACGGTAAACGCACTAACCGGAGATGCGCTTTAGACACCGTTCCGCAGTCATTGGTCGTGGATTGTCCCAGTCACAGATGGCATCGGGCGTTCCATTGCAGGGGGAGGTGGAGTCCCTGGTGCGGGGACATGTTCGACCTGGGCCGCACCCGCTACACGACGGTGGGGGACATGGCCGAGGACATCTTCCGCAACACCCAGGTGCGCTACGACAAGGTCTGCCAGGCCCTGACGGCCACCGCCCTACCCTGACGCCGCTGCGGATTTCCGCCCAAATTGTCGCCAGACCCACCCAAGCGGTGCTCCCAGTTCGTCTAGAAAAGCCGTAATCTCTCGTCTGCGGGTGGCCTTTTTGGCATTCGCTCCAAACTCTCCCGTGAACGCTGCGCCGAAGAAGGAGGACAAAAGTGTTCGATCGGGCCGTCCGCCCGGAGAAGAAATGGAACTGCAAATGCGTGCTCCTGGGCCGAGTGCTCAGACTCGAAAAGAAGGCGAAACTCGCCCAACGTCTGTGGACTAAAACCGTCGAGCTCTACCGCACTGGCCGGACCTCCGACCTAGGGTTAAATATTTCCGCGTGGCTTTTCTCCACCACGCTTCGTCTAGCCTTTTAACATTTGTAAGCCGTCATTTTGACTGAGCCGACAGTGAAGACCAAGGTATTCGCCTCCAGATATGTTGTCTACGAATCATTCTAAAGGGTATGAAACGGTAAAGAGTGGTAAATTCTACTTAACGGACAAGAGAAGTTTGTTGCACGAGTTTGCTTTGTTCTACAAGAATAGTGGAGAAAAATCTGAAATGCGAAACGGAAGCTGATCCACTGCACAGCGATGAATCTGCGCACCATGCGCACTGTTTTTGGAAACAGAATGGTGTTTCATTCGGCTTTGTACTCCGTGACATTGGCAAACTCGAAACTTTGATGCCTCACAAAAATTAGATCTTTGTTGACGCCACATACGTGCACATCACTTACTTGAACCTGAGAAGTGATCACAGTGGACGTCCAGAAATATTGTGTATTGCCTGTCAAATATTAGGTAAGTTGACAAGAGAGCACCCTGTGGTTCTCAATTGGTGCTTTGTAGGTCGTGATTCTAACTTCTAGTCATGCCTAACTACCGGGGTAGAGTGAATGTGTTCAAATACTGCTTGCCTAGGTATAGATTCAGATGAATTTCAGTAGGAGGGATTATCTGCCCCCAGGGTTTCAACATGTCGCCCCACACCCCGGTTTCCCTGGTACCCACACCTTCTCTGTCCCGGCTGTTGCACTATATGTTTCTCCCTACGCTGTACATTCCGTGCGACGTTGAGGTAAATTCTATGTGTCGCGTGACCTCGCAGTGTGAATTTATGGCATGACGTGATGTCAATTTCCCGCTAGATCAAGCGGGAAATTGTTTTGTTGCATAATCTGGCAGGTTGTCGCAGTGTCGTGTCAAGTTTTTCCGTGGTTGACGTCAAATTCCCGCTAAACTTAGCCACAAAATTGTAAGGTGCATCATTCTCTGGTTATTTTTTTCTTGGCACCTGTATTCCCTCTAAGAATTTACAGTAGCAAACTCCGGGAAGCCGTGAATTTTGTTTGAATTATCAGAAAGTTATCTAATATGATGCAAGATAAAATTATGATTTGTTATGTAGATGGCTACACAAAGAAAGCAGATATTGAATGATTTTCTCCACACAGGCCTCCTAATCATACGCAGGCATGTCACACATGAAACATCGGTGAAATATTTGTGAAAAGTTTATTTATCCCTCAGAAATGTTGTCTATCAGGGACCGTTTGACAGCACATGACACCTAAAAACAAACTTAAGTTTGTTCATCCAGCAAAGAAGTTGTTTATGCGCTGAGCAACTGAGGGAGAGGAAGAAACGAGAGCGCAGAGACGTCAGAACGCCGACTCTGGTTGGAATGATTAGTTGGTAAACCTAAAGCTACCTGCCTTTGTCTCCACTGCACTCATTGAACGCGTTCAAATGCGAAATCGTATGGCATTTCGCGTTCTGACACATTCGACGAGTGCAGTGGAGACAAATGTAGCTAGCTTTAGGTTTACCTACTAATCACTTCAACCAAAGCTCGGCGTTCCGACGTCCCCACTATGCTCTGTCTTCTCTCTCAGTTGCTCAGCGTATTGTGGACAATTGTCCCCATTAGGCGCGTTCTTACCGAGCACCGGTGCACTGCGGAGAAGCAGTGCACCCGCGCTCGGAAAAAACGTGCTCAACAAAACCGTGAGAACAAAAAAAAAAAAAAAATGGGTTGTGGATATGTTTATACAGCCTAAACTTAGTCTGCCTCAATGGGCGACTTGTCTCTCAGCTGTAGATGAGCAATTTAGCCAGTGCTGTACAACTGCAAGCCAGGGGTCTTTAACGTGCACAATACAGTGGTGATACACGACTCCACGTCGGTACAATGTGTTGCGACAACAAAAAGTATTACGTGAAAGCGTTGTTTTTAAATGAGCGGTTTATCAATACATTGAAAACATAGTGTGAGAATCAAATTTTTAAATTTGTCTGGATTAACCAAAAGTATAAAATATCCGAGTCAGGGGCAGATCCAGAACTCTGTTTTGGGAGGGGGAGGGGAAATGTGTGTAAGGATACTATTTTTCCATTCAGACAGAGTGGTTCTCCAAGTTTAGAGTACAAGTGTGCTTGCTAGGGTGCGATCCTACCCATTTTGAACCCTCGTCCTTGAGTACCGAGCCTTCTACCACCTGGCAGGCCGGTAATCTGTTTTATTTGGGGGAGAGGGGGGAAGGAGGGTCGGGGGTCTACCCATGTCAAATTGCCCTCCGAGAAGGGGAGGGGGAGGCGGCCGCCCCCGTTGCCCCCTCCCTTAGATCCGCCCCTAATCCGAGTTCGATTTTTTGCGAGCCTACTGTAATTCAGAGGATCGGTAGTTTATTTTTAACCTTTTACAGCCCTGATGTTAAGGAAAACAAACTGACACCCTTGAGCAGGCATCAAGATCAGTTGTTGCGTAGCACTTCTCGGATTATCTTCGTTTTGGAACCGGAGCCTATATGGCCTTGCTCCTGTGATTGCTATTGTTTTTTGGGCCAACCGTGGTGCCCTGTGTACTATGTAAATTCCTTTTCTGTATTTTGTCACATTGGTTAGTAGTTGCTTTTAGAAACATAAAAGCCTTCATTCCTCAAGCTTTTTGGCATGGGGCAGGGTTGCCACATATCGACGCCACTATAGCCACCTTTGGAAATTTGCCATCCCATCAATTTTGCTGCCCTAGGCAGGCGCCTGCTTTTCCTATTGGTCAGTCTAGAGTGAATTTGTGCAGCTTTGCTTAGGGTGATGACATTCTTCGTAGTATCCGATGCCGACAGCACGCGCTCTCGAGAAAAATACGAAAAAATAGCTGGTCACAAAAGTACCGCAAAAAAGAAACAAAACAATCCGGAACAAAATGGTCAGATGCCGTCACCCTAAGCAAAGAACGCACGAAGGCACCCTAAGTCAGCCCATCCCGATCTCAACCAGTGTTAAAACACGGGTACAATCGCGATCGCTCATTCCATAAAATACCGAGCGGACATCTGCCCCGAACATAATCGCAATAAAAGAAATAGAGAATGGGCACTCCTCAGGTCTGAGAAAAGGAGAGCAGCATATGCGGAGGTGCAGCACTATAGGGGAAGGTGGAACCCTTCGCTTTTAAAGCGGCCGCGCCACTCGCGTTAGGCCTGGTTTACGCTGGCGCTCTTGCGTCGGGCTTCACCACTTTGCACCGGTGTGCTTGAAGAAGCAGCTGACGCAGAGGAGCATCTCGGTCGTGTGCAGGGGAGTTCGCTCATTCAAGTTCAAAATCGTGGTTGAACCGTGGACACCACTGCAATTTTGCCAGTTAGCCAACCCACACTTATTCTCATGCACCGTCACATAGTAGTTCTACGGCTGCCATTAGGATAACACTCCTTTAAGTTAACCCTTTGAGTGCCGCGCCCGAGTGTACTCGGGCGTGTTCCTGCACACTCCTACCGCGCCCAGGTATACTCGTTTCTGGTTTTGAATTTACTCCCTGCCAAACTCGGGCTGACAATATTTTTCTGAACAGGAAGCGCAATTTATGGACAACCAATTGAATCAATGTTTTGAGTGGTGGTTTCGCCTCTTGACGGCAGGTGAAGATTTTTGTAAAGGCGACTTCCGTATGCGTTCCCACGTCAACATTTTTTTCCTATGGCGAACGCACGTAGCTTCGACTTCGCGCTCCTTGACGGATGCTGAAATACAGGAGCTTCTAATGAATTCCGAATCTGATGACAGTAAAACTGGGTGAACTTTGGAGAATGACGAAAGCGACGACGACTTGACGCCACCTGAGAGGCTACTTCAGAAAGGAAGAACTTGATGACACTGGCTACAAGTGGACTACAGGTGACTTCGCTCCCATTCTTCACAGTTTTGACTCGTCGTCTTACGGAGTCTGTACCTCGGGCATCACGAAAACCTCAAGTGAACTGGAGTACTTTGAGCTCCCTCCTGCTTTTCCCAGATGTTGTAAATGTAATTGTTATGTAAACACATTGTTTGTGCAAAAAAAAAAAAAAATTGGTACGGGGATTATTGAGTTGAAAGAAACCCGGCACTTAAAGGGTTAAGACACTGTTCGCTCGCTCAGTAAGAGTTCGGCGAGCGGCGTACTTCGCCTACATTCCAATTGGTTCGAGAGTAAAAGGGGTGGGTGCTTATTGCGACGTATGCGCATGCTCGGTATTTTCCGATAACCGAGGCGCTCAGCTTAGTTTTTTCTCTGCGGGGTGCTAAACTGGCGGCAGCCAACGACGTATAGTAAAAGCGTTGGAATAAAAGAGGACAAGAGAAACGTATGGAAAAGCGTGTTTGTTCGTATTCGGAGAAACCAAAAATGCACCGATTGCAAGACCGTTCCTTTGGTAACAAAATGCGCTCGTGAACACACTCGATGCTCAATTTATCGTCACGTAGCGTAAGTTAAAACATTTAGAGCCCTTCCACTTCACATGAAGCTGGAGGACCAGCGAAGCTGTTATCTTTACAGCGTCTAGGACAACCTTACACGACTTCTAGGACGACCTCAGGGACGTCTAGGATGACCTTGAGGACGTGTAGGACGACCTCTAAGGATGACCTCAAGGATGACTTCTAGAACAACCTCTCCGACGACGTCTAGGACAACCTCGAGGACGACATCTAGGACGAAGCCTAGAGAAATTAGCCTATCCACTCTGGTGAAAACCAGAGTGGAAAGGCACCAAAGGTTGCCGCCATCTGTAAGTGATGGCGGCAACCAGACAACCAGCTTGCCGGTTGTCTGGTTGCTGTCGTCGCTCATAGATGGCGGTAGCTGTCTGGAGTAGTGTCGAGATTTATTTGTTAAGGACATGAAACTGGGGAAACTAGCCCTTAACAGCTCCACTGTAAAATGACTACCATGAAGACAAGATAACATTCCATTTACCTTTTTGTTGTCCAAAATTTGAAAAGCATAAAGTGAAGTGCGGCACTCGTGTTACGAGCTAGGATGCACGAGCTCGAAAGCCATCCCGCTTCGTTCGTGCTCATAAGTGTGCCCAATGCAACGTCTCTAATTTATTTAAAACGCCACTGTTGCTCTGGCACCTTGCGGAGAAAAATGGTGGTATACTCCGGCCAAGTATGGCTGCGACGGTACTACATAACCAAAAATTTTGACTGAGCACCCACCCCCATGCCATGTTGAATACCCAAGAACAGTCAAGAATTAGAGGTGTGCAAATAAATTTCTTAACCGCAAATCTTATGTAAATATAAAAACTGGATGAAATGAATGTTTTAAATTTCAGTGCGAATTAAGCATTGATATTTTATGAAATCACAGCTGGAAATCTTTCTAGAAAAGCATACCCTAGAAAGTGTATGTGAGAAACATTTGACATACTCAAATGAAGATAAAATAAAATTGCACAATACATTAATTCCACCAAATGCACTAAAATGTGGTAGCTTTACAGGAACCTCGTTAGTGAAAACAATCAGAAAAGGAAATGGTGCGGTGATGAAATGTAATATGCCGTACACGCATCAAGGACGACATCAAGAACAACGTTCAGGGCGACGTTGAGGACAACCTCAAGGATGGCATCCAGGATGCCATCTAGCACAAGTAAAAGACGTCTTGGAGGTCGAGCTCTAGGACGCCATCTAGCATGACGTCCTGAGGGCAATGTTAAAAATGACCTCTAGGACGACCTCAAGTACAATGTCTAGGACGCGTCTAGGACGACTAAAGGACGTTCTGGAGGTTGACCTCTAGGACGACCTCAAGGAGGGTCTAGGACGTCCTAGAGGGCATGTTAAGAACTACCTTAGGACCTTAAGAATGACATCAAGGGTGGCGTCTAGAACGACCCCCAGGACGAGTAAAGGGTGTCCTAGATGTTGACCTGTAGGACGCAGTCTAGGATGACCACTAGGACGACGTTGAGGACAACACCAAGGACGTCGGGTCACATTTTAGCTACTGGCGGTTACGAGCGTATGTAACCGGCACTTGCGTGACCTTGATTATGCAACCTTGAGCTTCAGCCTTGGGTGTTATGTGAGCTTCAGGACGAGAACTTGACCTTGAACGTGGTTGGGCCTATAAAGCTACCGCTTTAAAAAGGTCCTGATAAAACGAATCAGGTAAAACGTAACACCATGGCGAGCAGAGCAATGACTACCTTACTTATCCGAATATAGCTCGAGGTTTTCTTTTCCAACACTCCTTCCGAAACCGGGGGTTGAACTACAATTATACAACCAAAGAAGGCCGACCTAACACACAGAGCAAAACATCAGAGACCATCGAGCCCACTAAGACACTCTGTCTTGTCGGGCATCTCCTAGCACACCGGTGCAAAGCAGTGAAGCTTGACAGGAAAGGTTGGAGAACTCTGAAGATTAGTTCATATTTCTAAATGTTCAAAAAACTTGAATAATTCTAACAATAAGAGTGTGGCACAAATAGTGCTGCAGAATGAAGACCCCCCTTTCATTCCAGCTCCATTCCAGGGAATTGAACTTTGCAATAATTCCATTCTTTCCAACTCTAGGATGGAAACACTGGGCCCATTCCCACTCTTGAATGGCTGAACCGTTGCATTCCATTCCATTCCTATAATTACCAACCGCGAAAAATGGCACTTGACAGCTAGATTAAGTTGCCAGCAACTAATGTCAGCACAAAGCTGACCTTATCAAGCGCATACTCAATTGCAAAACATGCCCTGAAAGCATTGATTCTACTAAGCCGAGCGGTGGTCACACATAGCACTGGTGGCAACTGGTATGGTGGCACTGCAGATGTCGATCGCACGACCCAGCTTGAAAGGCTCGTAACAGATGGCAAAACTTCAAACCACCAGTTTTCTTCACAAAAGGACCATGTATATCCTCCACTTCTAGGGGATACATGGCAAGTGAGGAGTCGCTCATCCGAGAAACGGGGGCGGTGTGGCATTCTCTCTGCCAGTGGCCTACAACTGGTTGTAATCGCACATCGTCACAACCACATTGTTGCATCTCGCGGCGCCAGGAACGAGACCTTATCTGCCTACAACTCTACTATACTGTTTTGGTTGCTTTAGTGGGGGTGCCACTTTCATCCTCGAAGAAACACAAGCTGATCAGATAGTCAAGCTGTCAGTTACCTAAAGTGCAACGATGCCTTTTCAAAAGCCCCTCTGACCACATAGACACAGCTCACTTAAGAACAGAGCCCATTTCATTCCCACTCCATTCCAGGCAAAATTCACCAAATTCCTTTCCCATTCCATTTCTCCCAGGGCTGCTGCTATTCCATTCCCATTTTATTCCGGGGTCGTGGAAGGACAAATCGATTCCGGAATCATTCCAACTGCATAGTGGCAAATCTGCAACACTGGCTACAAATCAAACAGCAGATACTCTTTGTCAATTATGTGAAATTCCGTTTGTTAAAATACCTAGAGGCTCGAGCGAGTCGGCGATCCATACTAGGAAGCAACGGTGCAAAAGACGAGGAAATAATGGTGACACACAAAAGAGACAAAGGGTGATCGCTTACGAGTCTGGTATATTCATCTTTCCTTATCTTTGCAAGAAATAAGCGGAGGAGTACCGCGGAAAAGGACAACACCCACGGAATCGTCACTCCGACCCTTTCCAGAGTTCCAAATATTGACGCACCTCCGTCGAGAATGTCCCCAAAGCATCTAAGAGTAACCCCTCGCTGTCACGCAGCAAAGGTCGGTTTGGTGCCCGGAACGTGTCTCTGACTGCCATGTTTACCGCATTCTCAAAAGTGGTCCCTCGATTTCCGCTTGACACCGTCGTAAAAGTGTTACGCCGTCGTCTGCTGCAATCTTGACGGTGACGCGGAAGTGGACGTAACAGACCTCCGTTCTGCTGCAGGTCTCTCTCCAGCCACACTTTTTGCCAGAACATCTACGACCAACCGCCGGAATGGCGACATCCAATGGCATGTCACGCCGGTTCCTACGATGCCATTTGTTGCCACTTGGGGAATAGGATGCTAAACACGTCGGTCAAAGGCGCATTCCGGACACCGTAGGGTGGGTGGCCACGAGAGGTCGGGGCAGAGGCGGCCTCGGTGGCAAGTTTATTTGATGACAGAGACAGCGGCCTGCACGGCTTCCGTCTTGTGGGACCCGTCGCAGAAGGGCCTGCGCTGCGTCTGCTTGCAGTTGCAGAACCAGTAATGGCGGGTCTCCTCGGCCACGAAGCGCACGGGACGCAGGCTGATCTTCAGGTGCGGGTTCCTGTGCGACCCGTCGCAGAAGGGCTGCGGGGGAGAGACGCCAACTGAGCCCCCCTGAACTGCACCCGTAAGGTGGTCCACGGACAAAAAAAAAGAAAGTTTGTTGGAAGGATTTGTAAAATCCGACGTACTGCTAATACCGAGCAAGCACACCGCGCAACAATCGCACAAAAAAAAAAAAAAAATGGGGATGGGCAGTTTCAGGTTTGAGAGCAGAAAAGTGACAGGGGCGCGTGGTACTGTAGGCCCTTGTTTCGTCCGACGGAATGGTATAGGAGCAGTATGAGGGTCCGGTGGAAGCCCCAATTTTTAAAGCAGCCGCACCGCTATCGTGAGCCTGTTTTGCGCCAGTGCTCTTGTGTCGTGTTTCACCACTTTGCACCGTTGCACGTGCACAGAGCTTCACCACTCTTCACTGGCTTCCCAGACAAGCAGCCAATGTGAAGGATCACCTCGGCTAGCTCTGTTGGCTCAGATGTGTCCTGGTGTGGGCACTCCATATGACTTAAACATATATTTAGAATGTTTCGGAAGTGGAGGGTGAGCACTTATTGCGACATGGGCACATGCTCAGATATTTTAAGGCAAACCCTCCAAAGGGGTTTGGAAGGGGGGGGGGGCATATTATAGTGGCCACAATACACTGAGCACCGGCAAAAGAAATTAAAGAGGATGTTCTCGGGGCACGTGAAATTCACACACAGGGAGACATGGAGAATGACAGAAACAAAAACCGTTGGTTCTTGGCTCTTCCCCATAGCCTAGTGCACACCATATTGGTTGTCTGCTACAGTGATGCAAATTCTCAGAGTCCGGTCGGAACACCTTTTGGCACTTCAAAGTGATTAGCAGCAATCGCATCACCGTGGCACCTCGAGTCAAAAGTCTATTTTATAGCAGCACGAAGTATGTTTGAAGCACAAGCATCGATTGAGCATATACTTTGTTTTCATCCATTCCACTGTGAATTCAAGGTTAGGAAGATTCAAGCTGGTCTATCATAAACATGCTTTCTCTGCTTTTTTACTGTGCAACCTGTCATTAGTATTGATTGTGCCAAAGCCAGTTTAATCTGCCCAATTACTGAACTAGCTCTTTCCTAGTTGTGCCTAAAAGCAGTAGACATAAAAACAGGGATGGTGTGACAGACATTCTTGTTTAACAGCTACTTTACCAGATTGAGTGAGGAAAGGCGAACCCTCCAAAAGCTTGGTGGGCTCATTAAATAAAAGCAATAGAAAGCCGTCTACAAAAAAAAAAAAAATATTACACTACTTGATCATGCTTACAAAGGCCTGGAAGCATGGAATATGCTGTGAATGAGCTGGGCACATGCTGTGCCTGTTAGACGTCATGAAGTCCCGGGACTGTCACGTCACACGCCGTCATGATGTCACATGACGTCACGGCATGACAGCGTCCTGTGATGTCATAGTATGACACAAAGTCGTGACCTCACGATGGACACATGACACCATGACATTGTGATGACGTCCTGCGATGTCGTGACATCATGGTGGCATTATAACGATGTCATGACATTGTATGATGTCACAACATTGTGTGATGCCATATGTGACCTCGTGAAGTCATCACGATGACGTCGTTATGATGTCAATGTTGTAGTGCGATGTCATGGTGTCACATGACATCACACTTCTTGAAGACGGTTCTTCATGATTGTAAATATATCAGCTTGAACTTTAGAATTAACTTGAACACGAAGAAAGAAAGGGCCTGTCCATTCTTTCTTCATGTTCAAGTTAATTTTAAAGTTCAAGCTGATATATTTACAAGTAAGTACCAACAAGCTCCAGTCTTAACTGTTAATCTTCATGATGATCTTCTCATAAAATTCGGCCGACAAAACACATTCTGCGTTAAAAAAATGATGCAAGAAACACGTTTAGGTGATGTCACTCGCAGCTCTCGTCAGGGAGTAGGCGTGGACAGAGTGTGTTTGGATCTAGCTTCGAACCGGGACTGGTTTGTTTTACGCCAATGTAGAGGGCACTCCGACCAGGAGGCCCACAAGGTTCACAGTGAAATAGAAGAAAAGGCAGAAGAGGCCCACGTTTGCGAATGGCGAGGTGATGCCACGAAGGTGAGCAGTCCTCCGAGGAAGAAATGCTCCATGCCGATATAATGGGGAAGAAGTGCTGATATATTGGGAAAGAAGCAAATAGATGGGACTCCTAATTTCGGGCAACATCTATCCGCATTCAAGAGAAGCGCCAGGCGCACCAAACATAATCTGGACCGAGTGGCATCACCTAAATGTGCTTCTTGCATTGTGGTTAAAAGTAACGTTGCGCACATTGGAAAGGACGTGAAAACCACAAAGGCAGAACTTAGTGCTGCACTCAAAAGCACAAAGAAGGATAACCAACGACGATAGCGTCGCACAATGCGGAGCATGTGCCCCTCGCAGGTGACACGCGAAGCAGAGTTCCGCAATCGATTTAATATACGTGACCCACAGACGCGAACACGCTGAAGGTTGACAAGGGCATTCGACAAGGCGGCAGACGCGTACGCCTCGGTGTGTCTGTTCTAGCGTTGCGCTCGACGTGAGGACGCCGAAGCACTCGCGGCGACACAGACGCGAAGCTAGGCGGCAGGCAACGAGGTAGAGGGGCTTAAAGCTATGAACTGGTATGTCGTTCACCAGGCAAAAGTGACCCCACTGGCTGCCGCCATGTTGTACAGTTTTGACCACTAGACACGTGACCGTACCAAATGCTGAGGCTTTTACGCAAAACTGAGCCGAGATTTGTGTTGCGATCGCTGAAAAGAAAACACGATAAACTATTTTTTAATACTGCTAGCCCGAGATCAGTGTCCAACTCCGATAAAAACCCAAAATACAGCACAGCGGCTGAAGGCATCAAGCTGCAAAGCTGCCCGAGCTTTTGTTGTAAAAGCACGTTTTGGACTTAAAACAAACGAAACATCACTTATCTCGTTGGTACTGTTATTAAAGATCAATAAGCAATTATCTATGTGCGGTACTTCGTTAAAATCTAGACGTAAAACTATAAGGTCTTGTGTCTAGCGGTCAAAAATGTGCAACACGGTGGCGGCCGGGCAGGGGTCACTTTCAGCTGCCAGTTAATCACTCTAAGCCCGTCTACCTCGTTGGTGGCAGAGCGCGAACCCACTTGCGACGACATTAGAGGTGGGAAGGCGCAGGCAGACGAAAGCCTCGTCTTCTATGTGGTAATAATGTAGGGTAGAAACTGGCAAAGAGGAGGATATGAGAGCGTTCGGGGATGCCCGAGAGCCGAGCTCCGACCGCAACGATTGGTAGCTAGACACAAAGCTAGCTGCCTCTGTTTCTACTCGCTGTTTGAACGCGTTCAAACGCCAAACGCTGGCGTCAGGCTCTCGCGTTTGAACACTTTCGAGGAGTGAGCGGAGACTTTTAATCGTCGCAGTCGGAGCTCGGCTCTCCGGCATCCCCGCACGCTCGTCTCCCCGCGTTGCGACCGACGAGACGAGAATGATGAGGGGTCTCTTCCGAATGCCCGGCATCCAGCCAGCTACGGTGTCTGCTCGTTACCTTCCATCGTGCTTTGGCCGCACGAGCGCGTTTGAAGCTCGCGAGGGGTTATCGACGGCAAGCGGCTCGCGCCGGAGGCGGTACGACCGAAGGACACCCCGCAGTCCTAGTCTTACGAGCGGCTAGGCTGGTCTGCGGAGTATGTTCGCGAGTGCTCCAAACCTGGGTGTGGCTGAAGCCGCAGGCGCACCAGTGGTACACGTGGCCCTGCTTGCACTCGAAGCGGAAGGGCTTCTTGTCGTAGACGCGCCCCTTGCCCGCCTGCTTGTACGACGTGTGGTACTGCTGCTCCGGCCGGTCCCGCAGCTCCGGGAAGTGCTCCGCCTGGGAGCTGCACCATCGAACCTGCGTGCAAGTGGCCGCCCCGACCTCTCGCAAGGAGCTCGCAGACGTCGCCGCTCAGCCGAGTTTGATTGCCGCTACGGCTGACCGGACGGACGGCGTCCTTGTTCGGCCCGGGCTACGGTCGCAATGACATTGCCAGTTTCGCGGGGGAAGCGAGAGGCGCAGCCTCGTTACTTCTTAGGCAGACACGCACACGTTACCCCAAAAAAGTAACTAAATACCATTACTCGTTACTAGCTCTAAAAGGAACTAAATATGTTACTCGTTACTGATTCTCCAAACGGATGTGTTGCATTACCTCCAAAGTAATGAGTCACTTTTCTCGTTACTTTGACGGCCAAACACATAACTGCTTTTGTTTCATGGTTTATTGTTTTCTTTTCAGTAGCCGTTGCACTGGAGGAGTTTTCATCAGTTTTGTTTCCCCGCTTGCTCGAGAATGCATCTCCGGCGACACTGAAAAGTCGTTCTACCGATGCGCTCGAAAGAATGGCGATGTTGCGCTTCAGGAAGAGCTGGTGACTGTGGGATCCCCCTTTTTCTTTCGTTCTCTAAGCTTCTAAAGTTCCAAGTTGACAATGGGTTCTGCGTCTTGCCGCGTCAGCAATCTCCAGGTTTACATTCGGCCTGTACATAAGTTTGGAAAGGTTCTACCAACGAACCTTATTGTGTTCGCTGGGTGAAGGACATTCCCAGCTGTAAAGTTCAACCGACATGTTCAGCGATTAACGTCGCTGTACCGTCTTTCCTTTTCAGTTGTTTTTCAGGTTGCCCACTTGCCTTTGTCACAATAGACGCGACTCAGTTAGAATTTATAACAGGGCTGTCTAAACGGTGCCATACATGTCACTGCTCGAAAGTAACGAAATACCGTCGCTCGTTAACTGGCCTTAAAGGGATACTTCAACGAAATTTGAAATATTCCCGTCGTGTTCAAAAATAGGTTGAATATGATCCACAATATCCGTAAATGACAATCGCACGTTTGTATTTTGATCCTGGTGGCTGTATTTTTCGTTAAAAACGGCCCAATCTGGCAAGCGCTCGGAGAAGGCCCAGCTTAGAGCACGTGACATCCAACGTAATCGTGACGTAGGTCGTCTCAAGACGAGCAAAGCTACGGCGAGGCTGACGTCGAGAGGATGGCCTAGTCGTTCCAGCCACCGAAGCGGCTGCTTTTGTACGAATTTTGAGTGACGGGTTAATCTTCTATAATCTTGTAGGGGGACAATAGCGACTTCTGCGACACACAAAGGGATTCTCGGAAGAGGGGAGTTCCTCCTTCCCCCTTCTCTCCTCGTGGCCAGAGACGAGACAACCTCCGTCACTGGCTGTCAAGGTTCCTAGACGAGCATTACAAACGAGGCGTTAGCGACATTCACCAGGTGCTCTTTGCTTATCGTTTAATTCGTTCTAAAATTCCTTTTCGAGACTTTTTTAACAAGATATTGGTATGTTCCATGTGATACTGCTCTTTTGAACACATATAGACCAAAAAATGAGCGCCGAAATTTCGTTGTAGTATCCCTTTAAAAGTAAGCAAGTATGTTACTCGTTACCGAAAAAGGCAACAAGGCAGAAGTAACTAGTTACTAGTAACACGTTACATACATGTCTGCTCCTAGGTAATGAGGCCGCACCATATCTTCTATCGCCCACCGGAGGTTAGCGCTGGGCGTACATTGGACGCAAGTGCCGCGTCAGGCGTTTGGCCGGGACTCGCGTCCTCACGAATCGAACACAAGTCCCACGCTCCATTTCACTTGAAGTCCGATCGCGGCCGACACTATGGTTCGACAAGGCCAATTGAGCGGAGCCAAAAGTGCATCGTCCCGGCGCTCGTCATTTTTGTGTGTTTGCCATCACTAAACCAGTCGCATACAGTGAATGCACCGTGTTCCCGCTCCATTTTTTGTGCATGATTGGTTAAGCTGGCGATAAAAAACCCGGAAAGAAAACGAGCGCCGCGGCAACGCACTTCTGGCGTCGCGCAATCGACTCTGTCGGACCGTAGCTTCGGCTGCGGTAGGACTCCCATATAAAAATATACGAACCATAACGCTCGGACACTTAGCATAGCCATTTCGCTCCTCACTTGCCCCGTCCAACTTTCGCGTAGAAGAAATAAAAAAATCCTGGCTACGGCCCGGCACAACGTGGGAGCCAGGTCACACGCGGGAGAGCGAGGGACCCGTTCAGGAAAGCGAGACGAGCTCCTCCCAAAAGCCCTCCCCTCTTTACGCTCGCCGCCTCGGTGACTCCGAGGCAGAGCGCCGGCCTACGGGTTCCCGGGTGGCGGGTTCGAATCCCGGCCGAGGCACCCGCGATACGACGGAGGCTCATTGCGGAAAAGGCGCCGCGTAACCGAGCGTTCAATAGCACGTCGAAAGATCCCTGGGTGGTCGAAATGAATCCTCTGTCCTCCGCTGGGGCGTGCCAGGTGCCCTTTGTTGGCTTGGCACGTAAACCCCCCCCCCCCCCCTTGAGTTTCTATTTTCATTCTTTCCACTTCGGCAGTGCAGACGCTGGAGATGAGGGAACTACCGATTATGACGAGCATTGAGCAGAGAGCATTGTGGAAGGGGTTTCCCCGCTGTTTTAAACCTGCAACCTTTTCTGACGGGGTGAGAAGGGCAGGGAGGAGCCTCGGTGGTTTCGCCTCCAGCGCGAGCTTTCTACCTCCAACAATTAATGCTTAGGAGTCTCGTGCACCTCGAGCGCACAGTCAAAGCACAATGAAAGGTATGGAGTGCGCACCAGGGGCCGCACGACCCAAAGACAGGCCGCGCCGTTCTCACCGTGTCAGTGACTATGCGGAGCGCAAGTTCACCTGCTAATTCTTACACAGGGGTTGCACTGAGGTCAGAACGCCGAGCTCCGATTGGCTCTGATGGAGGGACAGTGGGTAGACCTCAATGCTAGCTGCCTTGAGGTCTACCCACTATCCTTCCAATCGAAACCAATCGGAGCTATGCGTTCTGACGTCACCGCAACCCCTGCTCAACGTTACAAGATTACCTCAGTCGTGGAACTCCAGCAAAAGGTGTACCCGCCGCCATCACTCAGTTCAGTCCGCCTCTCGTCGTTTGAAGCGCCATCTAGATTTTCGTTTCAAAACCATCTAGACGTAGTGCTTCGAAACGTACGTATCCCATAGAATACACACAGTCCGGCGCGTCGAACGACGGGAGGCGAGTCGTGGTGAGTGAGGGGAAGTACTGCTCCTGCAAGCAGCGACTATGAGGAGTTCCGTTACCGAGCTGACCGAGCTACCAACTCGACTCACTGACGTCACGCCACTGCGGTGGCGCTGCTGTCGGTACTGCGCATGCGCAGACGCTTCCCTCCTCCCGAATTTGGTTTCTGCGCAGGCGCAGTGCCCACACCTGGTGTGGGCAAAGCGGGCTTGTTTGTAAACACTGTGTTGGTGTATAACGTTGCCCCTGCTCGGGAAGCAGACGAACTTGCGCTCTGCATAGCCATTGTGCGATGAATGCATACAAAGAGTGGAGCTTGCCGGTCTGGGCGACGCGCACTCACGGCGCAAGGCTACGGACGCCCGCCGATATTTCCGAGCAAGGGCGTTGCAGTGTCCGTCTAACAAGCACCCCCAGAGCTCGGAATGCCCAGATCGCAGAAAAACCTTTCAGCGTACGGGTTAAAATGAGCCACCGAGGACATAAAAAGAGCCTGGGACAACCGTGGGATAGTTACCACTGCAAGGCGTGCGTTTCCTCCTCCCCGATGTCTCCACATCGCTTTGGATATCTGAAGAAGTAGCCCCATTCTTCACTCTTAGTGTCGCAAACCCAACAAATCAATGAAACAATGGACAAAACGTCCCCTAAAGTACACACGTGCTCGCAGAAAGGTCAAAGCAGACGCCACAGAACCACCAAGACACCAAGTGCGGTTCACTGGATTGGATAACGTTGACTAGGGAATTAACTACACCAACTAAAGGAATGTTATTTTCTTTTGTATCATTGCGGTCACACCATAAAATTAATAAATCAAATAAAAAAATGACTAATTTGTTTTTCGGTTTTTGATTTTCAAAATTTATAATTCTTTCGATTACACCATTACACGCCTGAAACGTTGGATTGGCATGGCTTGTGACGTCTCTTGTAGTCGATAACGTATCACGTGATTAGTTTAATCATGGCTGCCGTGTTGTGAACTTGGCGAACGTCACCGAGGACCGAGGTGCCTCCCCTTACAGTGCTTCTGTCGTGTAGACTCCCCAAAGGTTGACAGCGGGGTTGGAAAGGTGCCGCCGGCGAGGAGCGCGTCTCTTCAGCCAGCACAATGTCGGTGTACAGCGTGTACATCGTGAGCAAGTCGGGCGGCCTCATCTTCCACTGCGACTTCCCGAGCCTGCCCCGCGTCGAGGTGGAGAAGACCTTCAGCTACCCGCTCGACATCACCCTGTCCTACCAGAACGTGCTCAAGCGCGTCGTGGTCAGCTTCGGACAGCGGGACGGCATCTGCGTGGGCCACGCCGTGATGGCCGTCAACGGCGTGCCGGTCAACGGACGCCAGCTCGAAGACGGCCGAGACGTGCAAGACGTGCTCTCCTGCGAAGCCAACTACCCGCTGAGCGTGCGCTTCGGCCGGCCGCGGCTCACCACCAACGAGCGCATCGTGCTGGCGAGCACCTTCCACTCGTTCTACGCCATCGCGTCGCAGCTGTCGCCGGAGCCCAAGTCGTCGGGCATCGAGCTGCTCGAGGCTGACGCGTTCCGGCTCCACTGCTACCAGACGGTGACCGGCGTCAAGTTCATCGTGCTGGCCGACGCGCGCCACGCGCCGCTCGAGCCCCTGCTGCGCCGGCTGTTCGAGCTGTACGCCGACTACGCGCTCAAGAACCCCTTCTACTCGCTCGAGATGCCCATCCGCTGCGAGCTGTTCGACGCCAACCTCCAGGCGGCTGTCGAGCAGATGGCCGGCCTCAGCAACGTCTGAGCCTGCCACACTTCGGTCCAAATCCACACCGGTGCATTCCGTGTGCTAGCGCTGACTGAACATTCAGTTGCCCTAAAACTCCACCAGTGGATCCCTATTGACCGGAGGTTTTGCTGCGGATGAGTTGCGTTGGATACGCTTGACGCTAAACTGCAACCCTTCGTCGGCGCAAATATACAGCAAGAAGTTTACTGTCGGCAATATTGCTTTCTTCTTGGGTGGGGGCTAGATCCAGTTTTACTGTGATCGCTCGATATGAAGGGCTAAGCTGCCGCAGTACAATCTACAGTATTATGGAACTTTTTTATCTTATGTTCTAATTACAGCATGCGAAAATGGCGTCTTTGCACAAAACACAATGCAAATAGAAGATTCAGCAAGGATGCTGACTTGGTATAAAGTGCGGCCAA
Organism: Ixodes ricinus; assembly: GCA_037355805.1. NCBI lineage: Eukaryota > Metazoa > Arthropoda > Arachnida > Ixodida > Ixodidae > Ixodes > Ixodes ricinus. The sequence goes on from JAZHYW010052510.1 coordinate 20,471, forward strand.
ACAAAACGTCCATCCTCCGTGCCTAATCTAAAGGCGAATGATTAGCTTGTCCTGCCTTGGGCTACAGAATAGTGTGCAAAAACGAGAACAGAAAGCCTCTTTAAGCTTTTACTCTCTCACACCCTATAACATGGCACTATTAACATTTTTGAGGCCATGACCTACTAATAAATTTTCTTTGCACATTGTCGTAAAGCAAAGTGTGTGCAGCACAGTTGCTGCTGCAATGGTAGTGGTACTGTGCACCTGTGCGTAAATCACACTATACTCGGCACTTCAAGTAAAAAAAAGGAGGCAATTTGAAGAGTTAAAGACATGCTTTTTGTTTAAGACATGTCAAAATATCGGGCACCGGAGAAAATCAGCCATGTGTGTCCAAGCCCTTATTTCAAACTCTCTTCATTCAAGTTCCACCCGTCAAAAAGTAGGGCGAAAGAGCCCAAGCGTGCATGTCTCGCCACACTGCCATCTCTTTCAGTCTCTGCCTTGGTCATTGTCACCGTGGCAACAAAGTGTCTGCCATATGGACACGCAAACGCAGCGTCTGAAGCCAGTAACAACCTACGCTGTTTTCCAAATACCGTCCGTCAAAGTTAATGCTGCAACGCTGGCCAAAGCCGGATGCGCTGGCGCAACGGCCGCCTGCCAAACCCACAGTAGTTTCGACGAGGCCCACCGAGTGAACCGAGAGCGAGGGGTGACTGTGCATAGCGCAAATGCACTACTCGGTCAACCCTGAAAAGAATGCCGAAAAAAATGTGTGTGCACAGCTTTGATTGGCGCTCAAAGAGCACGAGCAAACCAGAGCTCATAGCTTAGACTCTGGACGCTATTTTGTAATGTTAAGATCACCGCGTGGAAACCAATTCTCTAACACGGGCTTCACAAGCTTTTCAATCTCGGAAGCCCCTATTTGCTTCAAATGGTGGCCAAGGAATCCCTCCCAGTCTCGGTATCAGTCCGATAAAGCAGTGCAGAAACTTGGAGGCCTTGTAAACAGTAATGCACATAGTACTATACTTAGTTTCAGCATAAGTCCAGACGCAGCCGATGCTACAAGCGCGAGCATGTGGCCCTGAACAGTGCTTGCACTGCACGAGCACGTGTGCTTGGCAGGTACGCTGAAAGCCCGGAGCTCGCACGTGTAGCATTGCCTGCGTCTGGACTTAAGCTGAAACGAAGTATAGTGGTTTGGCTCATAGCTACGCATCAGTGGGTGGTTCACAGTGGCAAATTCGGAGGGCGGGACATGCAGCCCCCAGCATCAAGCATCAAGCGGCTGCGAACACTCCCGTTCCTATGTTCAAGCGCTGCATGCGTCCAAAATAATGGTCCCCTGTTGTCGATTCATTTACGCTCAAAACGTAGCTGTGCTCTTATAATCTGCTCACATATTGTTCTATATTTGTTTTTCTCTTTGGCACTGGGTTTTGTTGTCTTATTTCTCGCATTCTCAGGCTCTTTCTTGTGTTACTCACATGCACAATAGTCCCACTAGTACTATGCTACAAGTGCGAGCTCTTTAGGAACGCACCTCGGCTGTACAAATTCCTGCTTTAACAGAAGCAACTTCCAAAGATAAAGTTATAAGCTCGGGTTTCTAGCAGTCAAGAAAAAACATCAAAACAAGAATTGTCCTATAATGCTCCTATAAAAATTGTCAGGCAAGCAAAAACTGTCGTACAAAGGTTTCTGTTTTTGGAGACAGTTCGATTATTTCCCGAGGAAATCAATCGACACGGCAGCAAAAGGTGTACTTGTACGCTTGTTCTATTGAAAAATGGAAGCAAGTTAGTGGTGCGGTGTCATTTTAGATCTGGATGAGCATCGTACCTGTGTGCGGTCGTGTATCACTACTGCATGGTGCACGTTAAAGACCCCAGTCTAGCGGTTTGTACTGCACTAGCTAAATTTCACATCAACCTCTGGGAGTCGAGTCACCTGGTGAGGCAGACCAAGTTCTAGGCTGTATAAACATACACCCCAATATTTTAGGTCTCGTTATCACATCAAGGATGGGCCCAAGGTAGTAGTTGCACAAAGGAATCAAAGCTAAGGATGTTACCGTTAAAACTGAAAGCTTACAAAGAAACAGCACGAGGTCCCTTCTAATAAAAAGAAACAGAATCAGCAGCAAATTGATGGTTGAGGCAAATCTGTAGAAACCACATGGGTGATTATGAATGCGATAGCTTTTGTTGCTGCACACCGCCAAATTTAGAAAAGAAACTGAATTGGTGCATAGGTTGTGACATCAATTTTTTCACTAAATTTAGTGGAAAACTCTTCTAAATTTAGCATTGTCCTGACACTACCCTAGAGTCATTTTGAGGTCATCCTCTAGGACGTAGTCCTAGATGGCGAAGTCAAGGATGACATCTAGAACTGACCTCTAAGACGACCTCAAGGATGACCTCTAGGGTGATCTCAAGGATAACCTCTAGGATTACCTCTAGGAGGATGTCGAGGACGACCTCCAGGACGAAGTCAAGGTCGTCGGGTCCTTCGAAGAGGGTGCGAATGTGAAGGAGTGCATACTGCCACTTCACATATGCAAGGCGCAATGTGGTTTAAGCACAGTAAGCTGAAATGGTCTACTGTGCATAGCTACTATGCGTTAGGAGGTCAGGATATACACAGCTCAAAATCTTGAGTAGTACCTTAGTAATGCTGTCACATTAAAATCTCAAATATGCAGCTGAGAGAGACGGCTACTTTGCGACATGAAAAGTACTGCTGTCTTTTCTATGTCCCAGAAGATAATCCTCCCCAGCTCTGCGCTGGCCCTCACCATTGGGGTGGGCTATCTGGCCCCACACCCAATAAGTTTGAAAAGCCTACTATAGGGCGTATTCACTGGCCGCCATATTTGAGGTCACCGTTTAAAGCGCATGCTCAGAACAAGCTACATTAATAGGCTGTCAAGACCGGCAATCTTGATGGTGCGAGCGTTGAATAACTGTGGAACTACCATCAGCACGTACTCAGCATTAACCTTACGGCCAGTGAATACATCCTATAATGTATGAAAATGTCTTACAGTTCATCCTTGAAAATGTCGTAAGCGGTTTCTATTAACGAAACATGACTGTATAACCAAATGGTGCAATAATAAGCGGACAAAGACAGAACATTCAATATGGACTACTTTATTGGAATTAGTGTGGACATTTTTTATAATTATTTGACACGCTTTCTTGCACAGCTCAATGGTGCCAAACCGTAACGTGGCAACGACACTTTGGGCATAATTAGTGCCATTAAATCTGTGGCCAACACTAAACGTGCTACGCAGCTGCTCCGTCAAGAACGCCTTGTTAACGCCGTGAAATTCCAGAATTCGCACCGTGCATAGAGCAAGTTTCCTTGCACAACATTCAGCCAACCAATTGCAATCGTGCCTATTAACTCGGCGCATAAGTTAAGCTTCCCAAAGTGCACCTGTTTACGCGGAAGAACCAAGACACCGTCTGTGACCTCTCAAGTCCCCTCGGTAGTGACAGCCTTTCGGCAAACTATCTTTTCTTCACTCGGAGCTCATCCCCGAAAGAAAAACGAAAGGCCACGACAGCTACACGGGATCACGATGGTGCCAAGGGAACGTCCGGTCGCGCACTTGGAATGAACGGTCCCGTCCAGTGCACGGGTGAGGTGCACGGGTGGCCATTCCTTTCTCGAGAAGACCTCTTCCGGCAAGCCACCTGGCCTCACGAGCGGTTTTGCAGCGCCATTCCATCCGGTCTCGCATGGTGGTGGTGCATCGAGGAGGCGGCTTTCTTCCCGGCACGCACAGGCGCCCGACGTTTGCCCCTCGTTCGTCCGATCGACCGAGCTGCCCCGCCCGGCCGAGAAGGTCCGCAGGGCTTGTAGTGGCCTACCTGGGCCCGGGCCTCTGTTCTCGGAACGGTAGCAGGCTGCCAAACACCACGTGCTGCACCACGGGGAACTTGCCCAGCACCTGCATCGAGAGAGGCCTCCGTCTGCACTGCGGAGTTGCTAGAAAGCCGTGCGCAGAGTGTAGGCACTCTTCCTCCCACTGCCCAATGCCACGCGACAGTTGTTTGTTAGTTTGTGTAGTTTTCAAGTCCCGGCAGCTTTTGGGCATTGCCATCTAGGTGTTTAGAGCCACGCGGGTGTCTGGAATGTGACTTTTTGAGCAATAGATACGGTGTTTGGAGATCGGTGCAATATTACTTTTTGGAGATCGGTGCAGTATCGACTGTTTTAGCAAGCAGGATAACAGAAAGCACTTCTTGCACTTTCCGTCGGGCACTGCAGCAAAAGCCGGTGACAACTGACAATACTAAATTCACGCAAATTACAGTAACTCGACTGCGCTGTCAAACACCTGGGAGCACAGAATCTGTCGTGCATGAGCTAGGGCACATGCCACGTGCACGTGACATCAGGAGGTCACGTGACTGTGATGTAGCAGAATTTTAGGTGACACTGTGACATCACAGTGTCACGTGACTTTATGTATCACAGGGTACTTGACCCGACAATGTCGCGCGACAGCACAGCAGTCGAAACAGGATATACTGACCTAGAAGGGAATCGCAAGATAGATTGATACATCAAAGCTGACGCCGCTGTTACTACGCAGATTCTCAACAAAATGCATTGGCGTATAGCGCAGAAGTTCTGATTTGGCGAAGGACAAAAATTCTAACCTCGAAACGGTTTGCACACCTTCGGAGAGCCGGTCCATTCTCCTGGGCTTCGGCGGTTTCAAACTCAGCCAGCATAGCTTCCCTCAATTGCCGCCTATGGTTCGCACACCAGGCACGTATCCAGGGGGGGGCCCATGGGGCCCGGGCCGCCGAAATCTTCCATTTTGCTGGGACCTCCTCCTCTCCCCCTCCCCCTCACACAGCATTTTGTCATGGGCGGGCCCCCCCCCGAAACAAAATCCTGGCTACGTGCCTGTCGCACACTGTTGTTTTCGAAGAGCCAATCTTTCCTCCCGAGTGTCGGCGGTTTTGCACAAACGCAGTTGTCGCTGCACCTTGGTTTTACATTGTCGCATCGGCTGCACCACGGCCGCTTGATCCCCTTCTTTCCCATTCCCACGGTGCGTCATTGGAAGCGTGCCAGAAGGTTCTTTCCCTCTTGTAAGAGGAAAGTGTACGTAACAGCAAACGAAGAAAGAGCATGGCAGGAACCACGCACTGCGCCTTCACAAAACCAGTTCAGTCCAAACCAAACCACGACCGCCTAAACGAAAGACGGCTGCATGCACCGGGGCAATAAATGCTAATGCATTTAATAATTTGGTATACGAATGTATGTTAACTTAGGCTCCAATTGAAATTTCGGCATGTCCTGCTAATACCAAAGACTGCGACAAACGGGAGCTAGCCAAATAGACTGTCCAAGAACCGCTAACTATGTTTTAAAGCGTCGTTGGCAAGAACCATGGGCGCCACCGCTCGCTTGTGCGCGGTCATGACGTCAACAGCACAGGCGACCGAACACGAAAATAAAAATAATAATCAAAAGAGAAAGCCAGACAAATAAAAAACAAACAAAAAACTTCATCCATCTGAAAAAAATTAAGCAGGCAACAAAAATGAACTAACATCAAATCAACCAGAAAAAAAGGCAAACTAGAAAAGGCGAAATAAAAAGGTAAACAAAAATAAACAAGGCGCTCAGAATGCAATTGCACAACTAACCAAATTGTTTTCTTCTTTCTTTCTTATTTGCGCTTTCTTGTGTGGCCAGTTGTTTATCCTTACCACGTGCAAACCACGCAGAATCGGCGTTGTTCAGGCAAAGCCTCCCTTGCGGCGTGCGGTTCGAATGTATCGAATGTCTCAGGCGGCGACATTCGACGCGAACGCACAAGGTGCCCATACTTTTACGTGGGATTTTCAAGGGAACACTATTCGAAAAACCCGGTTATGATATAATCGGGTTTGACTGTATCATGTGATGCTACAAAGTCACATGATGCCATAATGTCAGGGTGCTGTCACGGGGCATGTGCCCTCATAACATCATAATGTCATATAATGTCAGAGTGTCGACGTGATGTCGTGGCAATGTGACGTTGTTGTGTGACATGATGTTAAAGGGCACATGACCTCATGACGTCCCTAGGGCTTATATACTTTATATATGACTTCAAACTTTGCTTCACAGTGCTTTCGTGATGGCTGTTCCCGATGGTTTTCTCACGGAACTCGGCTGACAGAACACATTCTGTGCTGAAATATATGGATGAACTGTCGTCACTTTGAAGCGCAGCTTGTCAAGTGGCTTTACTGCACTGCATGGCACCGTGCAATTGCAATCCCTGCCCCCACCTTCGGCACCCACGCTTCTCGGGCCTCGCTGCCCCAAAAGCCTCGTCCGCACTGGCACAGAAAACGGGCACACTGACCTCACCCTTCTAAACGTCAATCTGGGCGGAGCTTGCGGCGTTGCTCATGCATACTTATAGAATTTGGTGGTGTACGAGCGAAAAATAATAGATGAATACCTTGGAGCCCGTTGACTCGAAGATATTCATTGAAGCCTGGCACTTCCGAACCTCCGCCAGTGTCTCCTGCATCTCGATTTTCCTTTCAAGAGGGACGAGCAGACGTGGGAGACATTTTTTGGGGACTGGGTAACCTGTACCTTGTAAACCACCATCACCATCGTCGTCGTCACTTCTGCTCGTTTTGTTTTGGTAACATTATATGTAGGAAAAATCGAGTTATTACTTGAAAAGCCCGGTAGTTTGGTTAGAGATAAGTAAGATTGACTGCGCGCCCGAACGTAGTGCTACAGGTTGGGACTAGGTCCGAAAGTTTAGGGAACTTTCCATTACCCAATTCAAAAGTTAAAAGCGATTTTCCGAAATTTCAAATGAGAAAGTGGGGCCCGTTCCTGCTAGCAGACGTCATTTGTCTTCATGTATTTGCAGCATTCGTTGGTTGCTGTTTTCTCACTGAAAATGTCTAAAGATTGCTTATAACTTTTGAATAAAAAACGAGAAGCTCAAACTTTGGCATCTGAACCCAGTCGCTAGTGCTACAATTGTGGTGATATTGAGTGCTCAAAAATGCATAGTTGATCTCTGCAGAGACATAAACATACCGTAAAATCCCGTAAGGGTGCCCACCAAAAATGAAAAGAAAAATAGTGAAAAACACAAGGCTGGAGAAAACAGAAAACCTTCATAAAAAATTAATGATGAACACTGGGGCACCTGCTAAAAATCACGTGACACAGGAACTGATATCACAAATTATGGACAAGGCAAATTTGTGTTTCACGGGGCGATAAATACGTGGGAATTCGCTACAAACTCCTATGTCATAGGAAAGGATACCTCAAAGTGCGAATGCAGCAGATTCATGTTTCACGGTGCGATAAACATGCGGAAACCGACTACAAACTTGTGCGCCACGGGAATTGATGTCGTGTGCGCAGATCGCGGAAAAAAACGCAAAAGCTCGCCACGACCTCGCATGTCACAAGAGTCGATATTGCGTGCGCAGATCACGGACAAAATGCGGGAACCTGCTAAAAACTCGCTTGTCACACGTACCGGTACCACAGATCACGCAGTCAATGTGATTCCCGTCTGACATTGCATGATGTCCGATGTGAATTCCATCAACTGTGCGATCGGGAGTGGGCAGTGTGGGAATCGGGGTATGAACGATGTTTCGGAATTTTCATGTTACGGATGTTGAGCCAGAAAAACGGGATGGGCGATCCTTCGGGGAGGGTGCCCTTACAAGATTTTACGGTAGTTCTCTTTTCTCTTGAACACCCAGTACATGTGGTTTTTCTGGAAAACAAGTTACAAAAACAGCAAATCAAGAAGTTTGTTACATTGACATTCATTATATCTCAAGGTTCAATTCTAGTTAAATGTCTGCCACCATAAAATTATCTGTGGCCATATTTTTCTACTGAAGTGGGGCATGCACGCCAATGGCGTAGCCAGGAATTTTTTTTTTTTTGGGGGGGGGGGTTGGTTGTAATGTTCATGACTTGGGTGCAGGGGGAGGGGTCGAAATACATGTGTATATTATAGATAAGGTTCCGTGTTTTAGCATAAATCCGATAAACTCCGAAAAACACCCGCCGGTAAAATTTTGGCCAATTTGGATTTATCCAATAAACTCCGAATGTTTATGTGCCAATGCCCCGGCAAAAAAAAGAAAGAAAAAAAGTAAAAGACTTTTTTTACAATTTGATTAACACAGCATCAATGGTCCTGGGAAAATGCCACCATAATTAACTTTCAAATCTCGGACCGTTATCGAAAGGTCATTGTACTTTCGGGTCACGACCAAAGCCACTTTTTTGGTTTCCACTTTGGGCCGTGCCATTTGTGATTTAGAGAAAGGAGAGGGTATGTTTTTGTAACAGTGAAAGCTATGGACCATAGGGATGTATAACAATAGGGAAGAGGGGCAGTTGAAACTTCTCTATTACATCCCTAACCCTACTCCACCTCGCGCAACCACGGGATAGATTGATGGGATGACTAACGAAGGTTCCTCGCGTACTACACTCCGGCAGTTCATTGGATTTTAAGGTATCGTACGTTTATCGAAGCTTCACACTTGTGTGCGACTTTGCGCGGTGGACAAAGTAGCAATGTGCCAATGACACCAACGACAAATTCAACTGAAGAAATCTTAATTGATACAGAAAGCACGTTTTATATTCCATCTGGCATACGTTTACATCCGGTTATTATCTATTCATTTATTTATTTGTTTTTTAAAATGGGAAAACACCGCAAATTTAAGCATTCCAACTTGGAGAAGTGGGAATCAAACAAAATATAAACTCCGATAAACTCTGAATCTTGGAAAAATGAGGGTACTCTGAAAAACAGCTTTTGAATTTGACGAAAAAAAAACTCCCAGAAACACGGAACCCTAATTAAAGGGTGCGAGCGCTGGGACGTCGGCGGGGGGGGAGGGTGCTGAAGCCCCCTCCCCTGGCTACACCTGATGACGATGCGTGCCAGCTTAATATGCAAATTTCTAAAATCCTCGCTGCACATTGACCAAGCTAATACTCAAAGAGAGTTAAGTGAAGCAAGCCTCTTCAGACACCTGCAGCGAACCGACCTCGCCTTCACTGGCTATGCATGCTTACATGTGTGACTATAGCTATAATCACTCAGCGTTCTTGTGTGCTTCTGAACGTGCACGCACAGCCAAAGCAGGACGGAAGGCACGGAGAGAGCGCCTCGGGTCTGGGCGCTCGAAAAGCACGCACCCATGCCGTTCTGTTTTGTCGGCGACTACAGTCGTTTTCCCAGCTTGAGCTTCTACTCGAGAGGGGCAGTTGCATTCCCAGCATGGTGCAGCGCTGTATGCCCACTCGGGGGAAGGGAGCAGGGACCACTCACCTCTGCCTTGTACATCTTGGATGAGGCCTGCATTGACCTTGGCCCAGGACTGGACCCCGCTGATGTTCCACAGCTGGTTGGAGTGCTCGTGGAAAGGCCCGCTTTTCACCTGTGCACAGTGCGGCACCTTGACAAGGTGTGCCGCTGGCTCGAGCCGCTCGGAGAACTTCTCCGACCAGTCCGACTTCACGATCGGGCTATGGGTCGTGTCTTGTCGGTACAGACCCCACTAATGTGGTGGATGCCCCTCTATACAGACATTTTCGGGGGCGAACTGGGTAAATAGGATGCACATTTTTGTCTCGTTATTATGGCCAACTCACATTATGAAAGATTTTTGGGGGAACTGAAATGTCTGTATGAACTTGAGACATTTCCGCTGTATTCGGGAGGAAGCTCGTCCTAGAAAGGACATTTCTTTCGGTCTGCATTCCATTGTTTCGTTTCACGTGCGGACGCCAATTGTCCCTCTCTCCTCTCTCTCCTGTGGGGAGGAGGAGAGAAGAGAGCGAGGGGCTAGAGAGAAGGAAACTGGGAACCGGTTTTCTTCCCGGCAGAAGACAATTCTGTACGTCAGCCTTTAAAGGGGCACTGAGTCGATTCTGAGATCGTCCTTTGTGGTGAAACCCAATCTGGCCGATCTAAGCATTCCCAACAAACTCGTAACCACGACCGTGCGTAGCTTATTTTCTGCGTTGAAGCGTGTCCAAACGTGACACGCTGCTGTCTTTAGGAACAATTTTCTTCCAAGTGAAGTGGTCGACGAATGGCGCTTGTCAGCGAGTTGCAAGCGATGGCTGTTTCCCGCGGAGAAAAAGAGGAGTCTTATTCGAATATCCAAATGACGTCCGCGAAAAAAAAAAAAAATAAACCCACGTACAATGAATTATTATTGATATCGAACTCGCTTAAAATTTAAATAAAAATGCATCTAAAAAGTACTTTTTATAACGAACAACATATTGGCTATATGGAACCTTTTTCCCCCAGGAAGCTTCCAAAAACTGCAAAACAATCGTCTTCTAGCTTCTTCGAGCGTCTTCTCACATATTCCAGAAATATTCGGGTTCGTTGAGTCCGGATTAAATGGGCACTTTCTTGCTGCCGACATTGTCAGTGAAGAGGCCACTTCCGGAAACACAATGAGAAACACGACGCTCCAACCACACACGTCCAATAATCAAATGGCAGCATGGTCGCCAGATGCACACTTGCGGATACTTCGCTTGGATTAGATTGGGGTCTGCGGCTTTTCCATTTGTTACTAAATCTAGTAGCTCTAACTGGATCTAGGCCTAGTGTAATGCCCTCAGAATCTAATCCAATCCTTAGACTGGATTTTTTTGGCTGTTGCCTTTGCATCAGGTGTATACTACCGGTGCATCGCACAAATCCGAATCCTGTCAACTGCGCAAACAATTTTTTTTTCAATTTTTTTTTTTATTTGCTTTACATTGCCTGACAGTGCACGTGCATGTGAGCTCACGAGCAGTGAGCACGAGCACCGGAGCTACGGACCTACGGACATGGCTAGCCCCTAAGGAGCTTCGTCCCCTAAAAGAAAATCTAAACTAAACAACAAACTCACGAAAAACCGGTTCAAAACAGGGCGGGGAGCCAGATGCAAAGCGAGACTGCGACCACTGCAACCTTATGAAGACGCGCTCGCATGATATGGAGGCCCAAAAAGAGTGCCAAATTTCTCGGTGTTACGTTTAGTGTACGCACTTACATTTGTTACGTGCAGGCAAGAGAGGGATATCCAGCTCGCCCTCGTTGTAGAGTCGAAAACTTTACGTGAGGCGTGTGCCGAAATGACATGCAAGCTCACAACTCTCAGAACATCGCCGCCGGGCGTGTCAGATCCGAATGAATCGACTGTCGAGCCAGTCCCACAAACACACTGATTAAGACATTTCCACTGCCAACTAGGACCGAGACTTTTAGGCACACAATACATGAAACCGCCAAAACGTCAACACAACACCGACAATAACATCAGAGTCTAAACAGAATGAAAGCACTAAACGGCTACCACTGCGATAGTTGCATTGAAGAAGAACATGGAAATTTTGACGTTTTACAAAAGTGATGTCACATACGTTGAAATATTTGAGATATTTTGACAGCAGACGTTGAAATTGTCACTGCGAAATACAAAACAGGAACTAAGAAAATGGGGGAAGGGAGGGGGAGGGAACACATAGGTGGTCACGTGGTCCCTGTTGTCACGTGACTGCACCCTGACGACGTGTATAAAAGGCGTCCCCTGTCTCGGCGGGAGCCAGTCCTAACTATTTTAGTCTGAAACATCTAACATTTGAACTGCAAATTGTGCGAAAACTTGGTTGTTAATATGTACTATTGCAATTGCATGAGCTCACGGTTCCTCGTCGATGTCCTAAATAACGAGCAAGTTCTAAATTTTCGACGGCCAAAAAGATTGTTTGGGGACTATTATTCTTGCTTAGATTTGCTGCTTGTCCCTACATGCTTGTTGTGCAACATAGGACTGGACTCGGAATACTGGGAAGTTGAACATCGCTTACCGATCAAATAAATACTGCAACTAAAGCAATTTCACTTTTATAATGTTAATAAAGTTACCTACTATTCACTCCAACCCAAGTAACAAAGGCAATTCCTGTTATTCACCAGTGAAGAAACAAAATGAATGCGTTTTCACATAGGAATGCACTGGAGCACCGCAAAAGTCAACTGGTTGCTGTCTGCTTCAATTTAAAACAGGAAGTCCCATGGACACTAGTGCCAGTTGAACCTCTAGCGTACATTATGCTAAATCTGTGTACAAGACGGAGCCGCCCGCACCATCTAGATTTTGACAAATGCCTACAGCGATATCTCCATTAATGTCTACTTTTTGGCGCAGTGTGCAAACGCAGTGGAACCTGCGTGCAGCGCACACCCCACTGCTGCCTCTTGTGAAGAGTGTGCGGGACGTCTCCGACCCACCTTGCTGATGAACCCGATGCAGCCCATGAACATGTAGTCCCCGGACAGGGCCTCTGCGTAGCCCTCGGCCGTGAAACGACTTGGGCTCAATGGTCGGGTGGTCTGCAAGCCAAGATGTCGGCCAGGCAGGAGAAACCCGTCCGTCAGACAAGCGGTCTCCTCGCAACTGCATAGTGGAGGCTCTTGGTTCCCTTTGGGGCAGTTCCCATCATAGATCATGGTACTATTGATTGATTGGAGTTCCACGGCATGAACATGGTACTGAATTGCGTCAGAGTTAGCATCCGAGTTGCATTTTTCTTTGCCCCCCCCCCCCCCCCCCCCAAATGAAGGAAAACAAAAAATTTAATTTGTCCAAAAACTTTACATTCTAAGAACTTAATTGGAAACTATTGTACACACTTATACGTAAGCACCTCTTAAAAGCGCTTGGCAGGAAACAGTTTGAGTGTAGGCCACGCTTACTTTCGGAGCTTCACGACAGCGCACGCTGGCTGCAACGTTTCCATTACGACACGCTCCACCGGCTTCACTCTCGCTGTCGCTTTTACCCTCCTCCAAGCGAAGGGAATCGAGGGGGGCAAGAGGTAACCACCTATAGACCTTTTCATTTTAGTAGTTGTCTCACCGAAGGATGAGGGCGCTTGACGCACTCGGCGCCATTAGGTTGCTTCAATTATTGGTTTCAGTTTCAACTTGAACGCGTTCTTATGTTGCTGTTTACGTTGTTTTTACTTAATTTTGTGATACGATTATTTTCGTTGTAGTACACAACTAATTAAACAGTGGTATTGAGCCACTTTGAGGACTACGAGGTGCTTTAGCTCTAAATTACGTGGTTTTGTTTTACCAACTCCTTTGATGTATCTGATTATGGTCGGTTGCAAAACGCCTGACTGATGTGCTAGGGAAGATTACCATCGCCTACGGCCGTACCCGATGACACCAGTTTTCAGAAAAACAAACTCATGAAGAGACTAACACGTGAATGTAAAAAGCCTATCGACAGCTTGATTAGCAATGTGGTGAATCGGCCAAAACAGATGAACTCGCGAGTTTACTACTCACTGTTTGGTTTTCGTGAGCACCCAAACCATGGTGAACTTCGCAGACTAAAAATGTATTGTTTAATGACGCAGATAATTGATATAAACAAGTAGTATTGTCTCAGCCTCTCTTTTTTTTTTTTTTAATTCAGGACTAGAGCATGTTTTTACGGGCTAGTAGGAAATTTCTTAAATTCTCAACCCTGCTAAAGTACTGATAAGCAGCATTTCGCAATATTGGCTTTAGGAAATAAATTATGACTCTAAATGAATATTCGCTTTTCAACATATGATATAGTGACAGACCCGTCGAAATTAAATCGGTATTTGTCTTCCGTAAAATTGGCCAAATAAAATTAAAGGGCGTTAGGAGGAGAAATACCTCGGAAAGTTTGGCTGTATTCTAACGCTAGGCACCACTTCACGAACCTGTGTGAACAAATATTTATTTGTTTGAACAGACTCGCTTTGAAATTTTGGCCGCCAGCCACCAAAAGTAAACCTCTATTCTCCATTGACAATCCTGGACTCAAATGATTATTATGCAGAGGCTCTTTTTTTTTTTTTGTGCGGCGTCAAATATTTAGGATTACAGATATTGGCAAAATTAAAAAGCGTACGCAAAAAAAAGAAAGAAAACAAACGTCGTCATTATTGCGTATGCGCGAACCAAAACCGCGTTTTAGATTTGAAAATAGAAACGACGGTATTTCTTTGTGCACGTTGTTCTACAACTCGCTACTGTTAAGTGTCTGTGGCAGCTTCTTACGCGAGAAGTACTAACCTTCGAGTTAAAATAAATTAAGTGGATGGCACTGGTTATCTAAATATCATCAATAAATCACTTAAGTGACTGTCGAAATGCGAGCGAGCACGGTATACAATTTTTTAAACCTCATAAGTAAACCGACCAACCCAATCTTTACGTCGCAAAAAAGATTGAGAACCTCATACACATGGTAGGTGTGACATTATGAACAAACAAATTGCCAGATGTTGACGTACCATTAATTCTAGCCTCAGATGAAATACAAGTTAAACGTTCATTGTCTATTCTCCTCCCGCGAGTTTCCTCACATAATCAAAAGAAACTGTTTTCGATATATTATTAATACTAAAAAATGATACTTTAGGAAATACAGATAGTACTCCTTGCGCTGACTATTCTTGACGCCTTCCGATCCTAAATGCGTGATATAAATATACGTGCTTTCTTACTGAGAATATTCCGCCACTGTTAGTAAACAAAACTCAAGTTGTCATAAGAACCTCTGAACCCTCGTGATGTCTTAGTCGCCGAGTAGACGTGTCGGACTACAGTTCCCGAAGCAAGGCAAAAGAGCGCGGTGAAACGCGACGAAAAAACACGAATACAACGCATCCGCTAAGGCGCGGAGGGAGAGCGGGCAGCAAGTTGAAGCAACTCTAATGGCTGCCGCGTCACGTGATTCCAAGATGCCAGCGCCCATGCGGAGGAGGATGAAAAGGTCCTATAGACCTTTCAGCGCCAGTCTCAACGACTGCGATTTACACCGCGCGTCCCTGGGAGTGCACGTCAGTGCTGCCCGGCTGCGCTGGGCTGTGGGTTTTCCTCGTCAGTGGGCTGTAGCAGCCTGCATAGGCGCATTTCCGGACTTATTTTTTCCTTTGTGTTCTATGGCGAATGGAATTTCTCGAGGCTTTTAAAAAAGCATTGTACTAATTTTGGGAACAAAAACAGATGAAAGCTATTCTTGGTGAGTCCGTGCGGTGACAGAACAAATGCAACTGGAACGTTTGTTTTATTTTCTGTTGATTTTTTTACGATGCCATACACTCAACCGTGTCAATCTACAAAGGTCCTAACTGTTGAACATACTTGACCACATAGGATAACCGAAATGCGTGGGTATTCCCTGCTGACAACATGAAATTCGACGAGTCTCATCAATCTAACAACATATTGTACATACTCCCACGGTGCCGCGTTATCCGAACAGGATTTATTTGAGAGAGGTCTCAAATAACACAGCATATCGAAAATACAGTGTGTATGACAGCTCATTTCACGACAATCAGACAGAATCCAACTTGTTTCGGGGCACGTTTTGAAGAGAGCTGCTTTTTTACACATCACCAAAAGCAAATGAACGAAAGTGTCTATTCCGTCCCCATGCATTGGGCCCGACCCAATCAGCTATATTTTGCGAAGACCGGGAACATAGTCGTGAAGGCTTTTCGGAGATTATCTCAACGAAAATAATCTTCGAACGTCAAAAGGCCCGCGTCGCGGGCTGCTTGACATTCACTCTCTTCGTTCGTTTCCTGCGAACGCCGCACAGGCTACAAGCCCTGGTATTACCTGGTACTCACAGTGGAAGATAACACAGAGAGGGTAATCATCCTGAACAGGCAAATAAAGTAAAAACTTCCAAGAAAAGCCGGCAAACTCTGGAATGCACAATGCACGTGGGGAGTCGGACTGACCAGGTTTTCGCAGCTCAGGCGCGTGTGGCAAAAATCTTTGGTCGATAAAGGCTACTCGAGTCACAAAAAGGCGGCGGCCAGGGGGCTTTTTTTTGCAAGATACTGGCCCTCACCTAAAAGAGCTAGCTAGAACAAACACGACATTTGCACTTTTTGCAATGAACATCAAAGCTAGTGGTTAAATGGTTCCTTGGATGAGCCCTTTTCACTGCATTATACCCATTCATTCTAAGCTGACACTGCAGCGAGAGCTTTGTGCTGGCTGGACCAATCAACCTCCTGCCTTTTATCAGCTGACCCAGCTCTCTGCACATGGCTCTGGGGCAGGAGTGTGATCACGTGACAAGACAGATGTACGACTAGTCCAACAGGCCTCTAGATTCCATCTCCCTCTCAGCTTGGGTATAAACAGAGAACGGTCGTTTGGCTGATTGCCTCGACTTGACTGACGGTCGAGGGCTTTGGGACCCTGAGAAAGCTCTTCAGAGACCCGAAAGGGTCCGCAGACCCCTGTTCGAGAACCACTGGTGTAGAAGCTCATTTAAAGACAGCTGCTTACATTTCAGAATGAAATGTGGGACAGGCCGGTTAGTGATTGCTCGTGGCAACTGTGTCCTGCGCTCTACGCAAGCTCGCTGAGCCTCCAAGTTGTGTTGGTGTGTTCACATATTGGCAGTTGGTTAGTTCTGTATAAGAGCTTAAAGGGGTGGAAGCAGTAGTTCTCCAAGTCTTTGGAATACTATTATTGTAATGAAAACATCTCCGGCGAGACTGATCTCCATGTATTCTTTTAACGAAAGTGCACTAGATCTGTTTTCATTTCTGAAACAAACACGCAATACAGTATAAACCTTAGAGTCCAGCTGATATATTTGTTGATCAACGTAAGACAATCATATACTCCTGCAGTCTAAAATATTTGGGAAGCAATTTCGGCGACGTATCCGAAGCACCTACGGCGAATACCCAATTTATTTAGCAATGAAACCGGCGCGACGTTTCTTTGCAACCAGTTTTCTTATTGAATTCAGCCGATTAAATCCACTACGCATTAGACTGCCCCTTTGAGCATTTCAAAGCCTGGCTGCACAGTGCACGCACGTCCCGGCAGGACCCACCCACGGGCTGGGCGCTCCCAGATGAAAGGCAGGAACTGGTAGTCGTCCAGGCTCCAGACCCCGTGGCTGCCCGCCGGCTCCATCCGGTGCTCCAGCTGCAGGCGCCGTACCAGGCGCAGGTACCTGCGCCGGGAGGGACGGTCTCACTCCCTACCACGGTGTCTGGGACGTGTGTCCGACTGGTGCGTTTCCCGCGCCCTCAGAAGTACCCTCTCAATTTTGGCCCGACGATGACGTAGAAGTGTTGCGCCGTCGCCGGCCATGATTCCGGCGGTGTCGCAGCAGCGGTGTCGGATGTGGCAGACGCCTGTTCTATGGCGGGTCGCTCTCCAGCTGACGGTCCCCGGAACCTTCAGTGGTCAGAAGTTAGGACGCCATGACGACGGCGAAACTCGCGTTCGCTTGTACGTTTTGCAGAGACTTCTGGCGTCGACCGCCGGAGTTGCGACATCCGACTGCACGACACGCTGACTTCCGCAGCAGCTTTAATGTGAAGACGCACCAGTCGAAGATGCGTTCCAGGACACAGAAATCACCACAGAAGCAAGATCCAACTTGGCTGTCGTGGAGCAGGTCGAGACACTGTTAGCAGACGACTCCGTAGAAAACAAACTAAAGGGCGGGGTTTGCCTGCTACAGTGTCATTCATAGATAAAGATGAAACAAGAAAAACATGTGGATCTGCTACGAACTGAGTGCCACAGCAAAGTGATATCAGACACGAGCTGCAACTGAGGATTGTCTGCTATTTCGTATTCAAAGCGACAGATGAGGCCGCGCTTCATTTTCAGATTTCAAGTTGTTCTCCTGCCACAGACGAGCTGCAATTCACCGGCGGGTAAAGAAGCACTTGGGACAAGCACATCAGAGTCCATGAGACCTCTCTTGCTTTCTGCGCATTGGTGGTATGTTCTCACCAAAAGAATGCCCGATCATAAGCTCGCAAATGGGTCAAAATTTCTCATTGGCTGATAAAACTCGCTAAGCAGAAAGTTGTGACTGCATGTCCAGTTGGCGGCAAAAAAAGCTCTAGCTCTAAGCAGGGGCCAAAATCGAACCCCAGGAAAGCCAGTCATGCTGGGCTACCTCGGGGAAGGGGAGCCCATTATGCCCACCGCAACCCTCAGATTCTCGGCCCCGACTCTGGCCCATTGTCGCATGGCACCTTCCGGAGCTGCCCGAAGCACCCATCTCCCGACAGACCTACCCACTACCTGCTGAGACTGCAGTGAATGGGCCACTCGGCCACGCAAGGGCCCCAACAGGGCGGTAGTGTGGCATACCCTCACTATGTTTCCACCATGTTAATTGCATCGCTACATATCGCTCCTACCAAAGGCGAATTTGGGGTTTTACGTGCCAAATCAGTGAAGGGCATCTGGCATGCCTAAGCGAAGGACTGAGAATTCCTTTACGCCACCTGGGGATCTTTCGGCGTGCAACTGAAATTTCGGTTAAGTGGCAACTTTTCTGCAACGAGCCTCGGTCAGTTTCATGCACCTCAGCCGGGACTTGAGCCCACCTACTGGGCATCCGTATGCCAATGCTTTGCCTTCGAGCCACCGAGGCGGCTCCCCTCTTAACAAAGGGTCTCTTACAGATCCACTCACTGGCATAGTGAATGCGGGGGGCACTGAACAAGCTACAAAATGAACACAAAGGAGATTGGAAAGACATTAGGGAGTTTTACAATAACATTTTTAGCAATTCTTAGCCCATGCTAGCTCTAAAGTTAGCCCACCTCTCTGAGAAACATTCACGTGTGACAAGCAGCAAGTTGCCAGCGATCGTTGACTACCTTGCTGGGTCTTCGAAACCGTTTCTGACGTGCACCACCCGTAGAAAGTGCAAAGTCGTCCGTTATTGAAAATTGCAGTTGCAGGGATGCGCCGACGTCGTGCTCATGACGACCGCCAAGCTGCCCTAGGTGCGGTCCTGAACCGCTATCTTTTAACTGTGCTCTGTCCTTGGCTTTGGCGAACTTCTCGCGCATCACGAATCCTCCTTAGAGGAACTCCAAAACTCTTGTGTATGCACACATTTTAAAAAATAGCAAACACTAAAATAGTGCATGCAAAGCGCAAACGGGTTGACGTTTGATACCATGCGCAGCGGCAACCGATACTATTCTTTGCATACGCTATTCTAAAACTTCCCATTTAGTTATCTCTTATCGCTTTGCACCGCCCTCAACAAACAGCTTGCTTCCTGGCCCGCCGTGTTTCTGGAGTGCCAATGCAACCCTGAAGGAGCGCACCTCTCAAAGACCCCAAGGATAGCAGCAGCAGAGTCCTCCTCCTTCCAGGCACCAATCTGAACAGGCAGCACAGGAACATAAGCTCATCTCGTGCCCTGCAACTCGCAGCAAACGAAGACCGGCATTGGTCACAGTCCAGGCTAGTTCAGACATTTGTGTTTAAGGAGGGACACTACCCAGAAAAAAAAACTTCTGCAAAAAAAGTTTATTTTGAAAAATGCCATATTTACATCCACCAATATGTAGAGAGTATTCACAGAAAGTTTAATTAGTTTACACTGCATAGTTAATTTCTTATAAATTATCTTCTGTCCGCCAAAGCTAAAAAAAGTAGGGTTTGGAGCACTTTGAACACATTTTTCTCCTTTCCACTCTTTGGTATAAATTCCATTTAGTCAATCTATCGTTTGATAATGGAAATACAAGGTAGGCTCATTCTTCACTTTCCCTGACTGAAATTTAATAAGGAATGCGGCTATGGAATGTTTTTGTCACTTTACGAATGTCTTTTATAAAAATTATGACATTTTGTCGAAGACACAGAAGACCAAAACGTTGACCAATTTGGCAGAACAGAAAATTTATAGAAATAAATTACTTTTTACCAAAAACTTTTCATAGCCGCACCCCTAGGCATTCTGCTACATATCTAGCGAATATAAATCTGGAATATTGTGATAGTTTTCCGACGATAGATTAACTAAACAATGTATGCGTGCTGCTGATAGAAGCTGCTCTAATTTCCTTGCCATTTAACCGACAGACCTGAAATTTTGTTATGCACCCTCTAGCATGACGACCAGCCTACCCTGTAAATTTTATTAATTTTAAGCCAAGGGTTCAAAAGTTGACCCTCCCAGTGGGTGTGTCCTCTTAAAGGGGCCCTGCAATGGCTTTTACTAATTTTTAATTTGCACCAAACCTGAGCGCACTGAACGTAGTAACTTAATGACACTTTTCTTTTCTCGAATTTCGATTTATTTTAGAAGTTATAGGCAAATTAAAATTACAAAAACAAGCAAAAAATAACCTCCTTCATGACGTCCTTGGTTGCTTGAGTGGCCGTGAACTAGACGAGGGGTGGTGAGCTGAGCGAGCGCTCACGGCTGCCGTACTCCGTGTCGACGGCGCGAGAGGGCGCCACTAAAGCGTGTTCTGGATAGGCTGTATGTAGCGGGCAGCTAGAGCGGCT
Source organism: Ixodes ricinus (assembly GCA_037355805.1). NCBI lineage: Eukaryota > Metazoa > Arthropoda > Arachnida > Ixodida > Ixodidae > Ixodes > Ixodes ricinus. The sequence continues at coordinate 40,896 of JAZHYW010052510.1, forward strand.
CTCATTGCATTTGCTGCGCGATTAAACACAAATTCGGCATGACACTTCATTGGCCACAAACGACAGCAAACACGGGGTAAAGATCAGTTCAGAATGGGAGCCACTTCGCGCTGCCATACCGCTGAAACGGCCAAACCGCAAGACAAAGCTGCTCACCGAAGGCCTTGGGAACGCTCCAGAGCCGGCCGGGTGCTTCGGTCCCTACGGCCGCAGCGCCGCCGCGTACATCCGGGACCTTTCCGTGTCGGCGCCTGATCCCACTACTCCTTTCTAGTAGGCGCCGCCTTTTCCACCGATTGGTGGCGGGTATGTCGACGGATCATTTCTTGTTTCCGTACTTTATAAAGTGCATTTGTTTCTTTTCTGATCTCAAATACTGAACAAAAACTACTTTTATAAATAATTGAAACGGTTCGCGCCACTTATATTTTGTATTTCGACTAAAAAGAAGCTTTTAGCGGCTCTGACCAGTAGTAAGCCCAGGACCTAAGACGTCACATTACGCGCGCTTTCGGTACCGCGGGTCGCCCCGTCGGTGGAGGAGGTTTCCGCGTCGTCCGGTTAAAATATGACGCACTGATATTTAGTGACTCTCTCCGTGCCCGCTGGCTTGCCCGAACCCCAAGAGACGTGGAAACCGCAAAAAAGGTAGACGCTTAATTATGATTGCAGGGCCCCTTTAAGTGTAACCCACTGCATTATGGCTCTTTTCATTCCACTACCCGTGCATTACGTGGACCTCGGTTGCCATGGCAACCATCTTGTCATAAGCAGTCATAAGATCATAAGAGGTTGTAATTGAGTCTGTCACAGTTTGAACTACAAATGCATGAACCAGATTTTAGTGGCACAGTCGACACTTTCAAAGTATCTAATTTTCAGAGTTACACCGACCTAGAGATAGTAGGTGCCATACAGTACCGATCACTGCCAAAGACCGTGACCGGTACTGATCAAGCTGGGCAGTCGAGCGCAAGTGTTAGAGCAGTCGCCACCTAACTAAACAAAGAACAAACATGGTTAGAAGATGTGCACAAAAAGATAGGGACAGAGAGAGAGAAACACGTGGACAACAGACAAGCTCGCCTGTTGTGCTCGTGTTTCTCTTCTCTGTCCCCCTGTCTTCGTGCACGTCTTTACCCATGTTCAATCAGTATCAACTACAGAGCAACTGACAAGCCTTGCTACATGAACAGCGATGAATATGGCGTCACAGGTGGATGCCATTCAATCTGGAGTGTGATTTGTGTTATAACAAACTAAATGTAATGCCCTATTTTTAATTGTGCCGTATTTATTTATTCTAAGAGAAGTACTGCTGGCTAACATTCATGAGCAGAGGCACAATGGAGGTGTCAGAATTGAGACAGAAACACAATGTAAATACGCAAGCACAGAAAATCTTATCAATACGGTCTCGGTTAACACGTTGTCCCAGCTACTAAAGTTCAGGAATTTTGGGCCTGTTAACACTCATTGGGTTATGTGCATTCCCCTTTGTTGCGTCTGCCTTCCTGACGCCGTTCGTCCAAGAACTGCTGTCTGTGTGACCGACGTCGGTGAGTTCGGCTGCCCTCTTTGTTTTGCCTCGCATCTCCTCTTGTTCACCTCTTTGCCCCTCTACGCTGCACTTTTCCCACCGTTCTCGACCGGGTGGGGGCGGAGTCGGTGGCCGGCCGCCGTGTGCACTGCGGCTACGGATTTTATGGAGTGGCTCGGTGCTTGCGAGAACCGAGGGATCACCGGGTTTCAGTCCTTAGCCCTGCCCATTTTGATCTGGATGAGCATTGTACCGATCAGTGGACGTGTATCACTAACTACTGCGTGATGCCTGTTAAAGACCCCAGGCTAGCAGTGGATACTGCAGTGGCTACGTCCCTCATCTTCAGCGGGGCCACCAGACGCCCATTGGGGCTCACTACCTTCTTGGTGTACAAACAAACACGCAATTACCGTATTTACTCGCATAATGAACGCACCCCACAACGAGCATCAATATTTTGACTTTTTTTTCTCGCGTAATGAACACACTTTTTATTTTCGGCTACGCGAGTCTTGAACTGCATCCACCTTAGCTAGCTGGCTAGCCACTAAGCCCACCAATTTTCTTTTACCGCCAGGCAGCCAGGCCAAGTCGAGCCAAGCTGCACTCATAAAGGCAGGAATTGTGGGTTTGCGGAACGATCAACTGCAGAAACCAGGCGCGCGCACCTCTCGCGAAGCTGGGGTGAGGAATTGCTTGGTCCCGGACCCGCTTCAGCCATCGGATGCATTGATGCCAACAAGCACGCCATCTTCTGTGATCCACTGAACAGTCATATCGTGAAAGTGCTTGAGGCCAAAGAACACTCGCGTCGCTCTCCGTGCTGAGTGAGCTTTGCAGGGCACTTGTTCTTCGGCAAAAGCACGCCCAACGTCCTAAAAAAAGGTCTGCAATTTATAAAGCATGGTTACTGTGGCATGCCCACGACCAGACCATGGGTGCGCCTCCGTCAGAGAGACGTGCGCTACAGTACTTTGCCATGCATATTGGCACCTAAAATGACATTCATGCAAAGTGTGTAAATGCAAAAATTTTACCCGACGTAATGAACGCACCCTTCAAATATGTGTTAATTTCTTGAAAGAGTGTGTTCATTATGCAGTAAATACAGAACCTATTTGTTTAGGATGGGCATGACCTCGAGCTGGACTTGGAAGGGACTGAGGTCTTCGCAACAGCTCGTTAATTTTTCTGTCTCTTTCTTTGGCGTGCGCGTGCACACTCCTCTGCTGTGGCTCGGTGATGCGGTTCTCGCAAAGTTGCGCTAATTTCCATTCATATGGGGTTTGAGTTTGTAATCATGTACTGCACATGTCAAACTTCTCTGCTTAGCACTGGCATGAACATCAAGCTTTACTGCTCTGCACCGGTGTGTTAGGAACAGCAGCTGACGCGGGGGATGTATCTAGGTCAGCTCGATCGGCTGTTGTAGGCCCTGAAGATAAGCGTGAGCATCTGCTGCCCCACAGCCCTGTCTCGAACAGCATGCCAGTGATAAGGTGGACTTAGTTCCTTCAAAGCACGTTTGAAGAGCTACAGAGTGTGATGCGTGGACGCATTGTCGCATGGTCTTTTTTATATTTCGTGGGCTTTCTTTTAGGCTAATCAAAACAGCGCACAAACACCTTGTTTGGGTGTTTCTTAAAGGAGTACTCCGGCGATTTTTCGAGCTACCTCAACTAACTATATTTTCTGACTCCCAGCTTTACGCTTTCCGGTATGCTATTTAGTATTGCGAAATCTCCTAATAGTTATTGTGAAATCGGCAAATGAAATGATGCAAAAACCAACATTCAAATATACCCGCACTTTTACAGTGCCGTGACATCAGTGGTGGGCAGGCTTGCCAGTCGAGCAAGCAGTCTAAAATAGAATATGCCAAGCATTTGTTCCGTGCTGAAGCGCAGGTACTGGAGTGAGCTTCCGAAGCATTCCCTTTGACACCGTGAAAATGCTTCCAATCAGTTGAGAACACACTCTACAGTCCAAAAGTGAACCTGCAGCTTCCACTGACGTCACTTTTCGTTGTTGCCAGTAGAGACTTTCAGTTTGAAAAACACGGTGAGGACCAAAGGTGTAAATTCAACAACTCCGTGAAAAAAGATTATTTTAGCGATGTTGTTTGGCGAGTTTAGCAAAATTTCAAGCAAATCGGAGACCATAAAGAAATTGCTGGAGTACCTTTAACCCTTTGGCTGTCATGCTTCTTCTCCGAGATGTTTTCCAGTGGTCAGTTTTGTTTGCAAGAAAATATTATAAACAAAGGGTCAATGTACAAGATTTTTTCTCTTTTTATTTATCTAGCAGGAGCACGTACAGTGCTTGCAAGCTGTTCAGGTCTAGAAGCATCAAATGAAAATATTGAAGGGGAAAAATTCTCTTTCTTGCATTCGGTTTAATTTTGGCGCATCCGCTTTTGCGACATTCCAGCAGCTCCAAATTTTTACCGGAGGTACTTTACAGAACTTTTCTGTGGGACGATGCGCTCTCATACTCTAAATTTAATTCCTAAAAGCATTGGAAGTCCAAGTCGGAAGAGCCAGTGTTCCCATTGGCAGTACCGTCAGAGCGGCCAGTACGCGAAGAGAGCATCACGTGTGTAGAGCGTCTATTTTGAAAACAATTAATAGCCCAGCACTGCAAAACAACATGCAAATATAATGTTTATAGTTCGTCAAAGACATAACAAATAGCAACACATCCCATGGTGTGTAGTTTTGCACTTAGGCGGGCAATTTCAAATGTGTAATCATTGCTGTACATATACGGCGACGACTGTTGAAGGGTTAATGCGCTCAACAACTTCACAATTCACGACCTGGGCCCTTAAACAAATATTAGTCTTAATTAGTAAAAATAACTAGGTGCACTAAAAAAAAGATTTTGCACTTTTGTAAGACGCTTGCTAACAATTCATAAGGTTAGTTTCACTCCTGTAGAGCGCTCCGTTTCTATTGTAAAGTTTAGTGCAAGTTATTTGGGACCACCTGTACAAGTGCAACTTATATACCAACTTTTTGTAAAAACAACCATTTAGAGGGGGATGCCACTTATAGACCAGAAAATATATGGTACTTTTCCTCAAACAAATGTTGAGTCGTTCCTCAGTGAGTACTGCTCGATCCAAGCCCCCAAAATTCTTGGAATTGAGTTACGTTGAGTCGACATAATGATCTCCGTACATATTTGCCCTAGAGCGAAGCCAGGTGGGGAACCCTCACCTGTGCCGTAGTCGATGCGGGTCATGTTCCCGAAACTGTCCTGGAGGTAAGGAAAGAGCTCCACCACGGCGGGGCGACAGTCTTCGGGAAGCGCCTCCCTCAGCAGCTCCTCGGCCTCCTGCGTGGCACCGGAGCTTGTTACCACGCTATCCCTCATAAGCTCCCTCACAAAACATAAAACACCTCTTCATCGTACATACTCCTCACGCCACCAAGAGACAGGTACTCGAGGTTACTCTGTCAACGTGGATTATGCGCCATTTACCGTCGAGAAAGTGCTTGGCGGCTGGGACTCAAATTGATGCTCCGCAAAAGCAACAAACGCATTGATTACCTTTGAGCGAGACACAGGACTGGCACTGATCTTCTAAGGTGTGAGATTAAGTCACTCCGACCACCTCGTCATCTTCCACATTACCCTTCCCCATTTACTCTTGCCAACATTTTCCTCCCCTTGCCCCCAGCGTACAGCAACCCGCTAGAGCCAGGCACTCAGGCTAACCTCTCTCCCCTTCTCTCACGAGCTCCAAAGGAAGCCCTTCAAACTGGCAGAATTGCCCACCCATCCCGGAGAGTAGCAACAACGATAGAACAAACATATCAATGTAGAGGGGCTGGTTTTTGTGTGACGAGTTTAACATTATGAAAAAGTGCAACAAAAACCGTCACACGGCTGCTAAATTTATCCTAGCGAGACAACTTTCCGTGGCAATTAATTAAGTATAAGCCGAGGGCTTGGGTACACTCGTGATTTGACGAGCGCCGATCGAAGCTGTGCAAGTGCTCTCTTCGCTTCTTCCATAATGCTGCAAAAAGCTGTACCCAATTGTTGTGGACTTGGTGAGCTGAATTCAGTAAGTGCCGCTAATTATGTATACCGTAACATCCCGAGACATGCCCCGCCCTGGAAAGATAACCCACCCCCTATTTTTGGCACACTTTGCTACTTTCTCCAAAAACACCGAAAGATGATCGACTTCCAATAATGTGCAGGGCCTTGTCCAATGGTCACCTCGACAGAAATGGTGTGACTTAGCCACGGTGGGAGATAAGCGAACACTGCTGACTGGGAAAGACCAGCCAGTCTTTGATTCATCGCCCCTCCCTGTGGTCGCAAGTGTCGCACGTCACAAAATCTAAAGCTGGCATCTCTTCAACTTCTCTTATCGCACATTAAAAGTTAGCCCACTTCTTATTTTCTCAAAATTTGTCTTCAATTTTAGGTGGGCTATCTCTTGGGGGTATTACGGTAAATAATTAATAATCATAATTAATCGCCAAAGGGGGATATACAGTGCAATCCACTGATCACGATAATGAGAAAACCTGAAAATGCAATCGTTATAACCGATTATCGTTGTATCTGGACTAGAAACTGGTTGTTTCTACTTCAGAAACTCTATAAACTGATCATTATAAGCGGTATATCATTATATGTGGTATCGTTATAAGTGCATTGCACTGTATACGAGTCCTTCGACCAAAATATCTCCCGACTTTATCCGCAGGACTAAAGCTGGCTCACAAAATTACATTTGAGCACGACTGACCGTGCTACAGGTCTCCTGGCATTACGATGCGATGTGTTGCACACACCTCCCTTGTCATAGCACCCTATCTCGTCGTAAGCGGCGATAAGCAGTTTTAATGGTCACACTGACCCAGCCTTCGAGGTACAATTTTAAAAGTGACCACAAACAGTAGGCACAGACCTGGCGCAAAGCGACAGGACAAAGAGTGCTGCACACCCTAATTAAAGGGGCACAGATGGCGCATGGAGTTCTCCCCGCAGCGGTGGTTTTGCCACCCAACCAGTCCGGCTGGTCGCCTGTCCTGCGACGTCCTACCCCTACGTTTGCGGCAACCAGACAATAGTCGGCAATGGGATAAGAATGGCGGAGGAGGTCCTTCGATTATCCCGCTCTTGGCCTGAGCTTCCTGCCTTCAGTAACATTTCTGCGTCTCGTGAAAGCGCGCACGCACAGCCAGAACACGGCGGAAGGCAACGAACCCGTGCTGAGAGACACACCCTGGCATTCTCATCTAGCCAGCGACCAGACAGCAACTCAACTCTCCTACATTGCTGTGGCTCTTCAGCTGTGGCTCTTCGAGCACACTTCCGGTCCGGGTTATGGGCAAAAAAAGCTCAGTGGCCGCGCATTACAGCGTTATTTTGGTGGAAACCAGTGGAAGCCTGCCTTCTCGTCAAAGCACCGCGACCTAGGGTTGCACTGAGAGAGCTGGGAAGGTGTCGACCCATCCGAGAATGTGGATAGGTACTGGGAAGAAACAGAACCAGTAGACACCGCAGGACCCCGATCTCCCGTGCGAGAAGGCGCTTCGGGGTAAATTTTAGGAGCCTCGCGGTCCTAACATTTCGTATTTTTTAGGCGTGAATGTGAAATAACTGTTAGGTGGTTCTAACCACCCAGACCACGTTCAATGTGTCTCTACGTTTCGAACGGACTTCAAACGACCGGCTTCCACGTTGAAACGACCACAGCCCGCAGATTTTGTTGTACAGTTAAACCTCGATGTAACGAACTTCTACGTAACGAAACCCTCGATGTAACGAGAGATGAACTTTCTTTTTTAACTGCAAGTGTGATGCACGCCATGTATTTTCTGACCTCTACGTGACGAAGTCCCCGTTTGCCGAAACTTCGATGTAACGAATTTCATGGACAAGTTTTCACAAACTTTCGGGTCCCAAAGAAAATTTTGGGATGCACATGCGCCTGAAATGAGCCCCCGACAAAGCTCAAAGGGTGAAACGGGCCGAACCTGGCGAGTGTGGTGTGCTGGAACGGCTACTAGAGGACACTAGAACCGCCGTGAGTTACGTCCGTCAGCTTCGTTCGCGCTGCGTACTTCGTTTCGAGGCCTAACAGCCTAACTAAAAGCATGCATTTCCGTTGCCCTGGGCGATGGAGCCTCGAAGCTGATGGAGCCGCCCTGCCAACGTCGAGCTCAGCAAGCTTTTGCATGCGGCTCTGCTGTCGTGCGACGGAGGAGGTGACCGACGAGCGATAGCTAGCAATGTTCGTGGGAACGTGCAAGACTGGGACGACATCGAGCCTTATGAGCAAGACACCTGCGAGTGCCCGGTAACCATGAAGTGGTGGACGCGATCAATGTCTTGAGGCGGTTCGCGATCACACAGCAAGGACGAAGACGCAATGCAGGCCGTCTGGCTGTGCGAGACGTCGTCGTCGGTGTGATGCCAACTAATAATGCCGAGAGTGGCCTGAAAAAGATGACGGACTAGTTGCAACGAAAATAAAGGCGTCCTCGGTGAGTTTTGTGCACCCGAGACACATTTGTGGAAACTTTCTTTAACGTTAGCCTCGAATCTCTATGTAGCGAAATTTCAATGTGATAAATTCCGAATTTTACCGACTTCGTTACATCGAGGTTTGACTGTACTTGTTATGGTTTGTAGATTCTGTTAAGACAGAAGATAACAGTCGAGAGTCAGTGCTGTGTATGTGTGTGGCCTCCACTTCTCCCCGTGTCTTTTTTCGTGCCGCTTTATTTATTCTCATTGTCGCACCGACTCGCTCAACTGCACACCTTGCCCGTAGATCACGACAAGGGTATATGCATATTGCTAGAAAGAGGAACAATCAACAATTTCGACGCAGAAACAAGCCCAAGAGAAGAACAGCAGTACTTAGCACACAACTGTGGCAACGCCAGACGTCATAGGAATACTCCCTACACAGAAAAGTCGCGATCACAGAGGGTGGCCCCTGTCTCATTGCGCTTTGTCAATTATTTTCAACCACCAAACACAAGATTTTGATATTCTAGCTAATAGACTAGAGACCGGCACACCAAGACGTTCATTACATCGTAGAATTACAGGGGTGGTTGCTAGCGTAATCTACGTTATGCAATCTCATTTTTAATGCGCATCTAGAGCAGCGTGCCAGTCTCCTTTACTCGGAATTAAGAGTTCATGTTCATGAGTGTGTGAAATCCGCCTGAAGGGGTCCCGAACTCGTTCGAGTAACCGGTCAATGCATTGATATGCATTGACCAAATGTTTAGATTTTGGTGACATACCAAATATTGGGTCAACAAAATAGATCTGGGCAATGTTTTGGCCGTAACGTCGTATCTCAGCAGACTCCCCCCGCCAGCCGAATGCCTACCCGCCCCCCAAGTCTGACCCATAAATCCGGCCCTGACCAGAGTACAACATAGTGTCCACGGCGCCACAGAAGAAACGGGCCATCCCATCCCAAGTTCACCTTGTGCACCTTCTGCAGCCAGGTGCGGAAGGCAGAGTTGCCGAAGCGCTGGGGCTGGCTCACGGGCGGCGTCTCCTCCACCCATGCGTCCAAGGTCTCCAGTAGCCTCAGCAGGCCAGAGGTCACCTGCGCGATACACCTCAGACCTCTCAGACACGACCCGATTGCACAACAAATCCAACGAGGCTTGTCCGGTCGCAAAAAGATCCTAATGCGCGACTGCCTGGTGCCCCTGAGACAAACTATAAACTGCCACTACGGCCACTTTCGAGGTAAGAATGGCAGGGAGGAGCGTTGGTTGTCCCGCATTCGGTGCAGATTCCTAGCTTCGACGACGCGTCGGCAACTCGTGCACCTTCGAGCGCGTGCGCGGTCAAAGCCGCAGTGGAAGGCATGGAGCGCGTGATGGAGGCCCGGCGTTGGAAAGGCGCTCCCTGCTGCCCTCACTCTAAAGGAAGAGTGGCATAGCATGAGGTGGGGGCACTTGCCCCTGCACAAATGCAGCCGACCCTACGTTGTAATATGCACGATTGTGCTTAGCCTCCAAATGATGGTTAAGGGTAGCCACGCTCAGAGCAGACGGGCCCGGGGCAAACACCTGCGTAGTGCAGTCGGGATGCCACGTGGCAGATGCCCGTCCCGTGCGCCCTCCTCGCCCTGCCCTCGAGTACCCCGTGCAGCCCCAGTCGTTACAGACTCCCCTGGCTTTCCCTACACAATGTGCCACGATGGTACTCCCAAAGGGCAGCGTACCGATGCTCCCGTGGTCTCACCCTCGTGCCACTGTCTGCCGATCCTCCATTGCATTTCCCGCATGGGGTTGACGGCTAGCCGGCACGTGCGGATGCTCTCTTAGCCTCGAAAGCTGCCCAGAGGAACGTTTTCCTGGCAAACGACGACGAACGCTCACCTCCGAGATTGGGAAATCGTCCGTCAGCTTCTTCCCCTTGACACGCTCGTTCATGGCCAGCACGAAGCCCACATACTCGTGGTAGGCCTGCGGAAGAAAACCTATATCGATGGGACGCCACCTCGTGATGCCGCTAATCCTGCCACTGTAGACACCCTCCAGGGCAGTGGGACTCTTCGAGCTAGCTAGGCTAATCTAAAGTCTTTCCATGTGGAAAGGTAATGACATCCTTTGAAGTGCACCACTCGCTACCTTGGGGCAAATCATGATGGCAGGAGGGCGTGGGAGAGTAATAACTAGATAAAAGAGTGTGTGTCAAGAGAGACTATGTCAAGCTGATTTATCAGCTTTTTTCTTCTGCCTCCCCCCCCATTTTTTTAAATGGGAAAATAAACTATTTGATTTGATTTGTAGTGAAAAAGAAGGAGTGAGTGGAGAAAGGGGAACGCCTATTGTCTTCAGAGTGCAGCGGAAGCTACGAGCTGATGGCCCTAATAAAAAAACGCCAGAAGCACGACGTCGCAGCTCTCAACATCTTTCTTTGGGTGCGTTCTTCCCGGCTAATGCAATGAAATTCAAAAGTGCAGCATGACAACGTGTATTTTGTCTGTGTGTCTATCAGCCTTCGACAGCACTCTGACTCACGACTGAAACAACTGTACAAATGCTGCTTACTATCTTGCGAGAATCATAATGCTGAAAAAAATGCAAGAAAGCGAAAACGAAAAAAAAGTGTGTGCACAGGAGAAGGGAGATGTCACACTTTTTTTTTATTTAGGGGGCTTTAGGCTAATGCCGTCTACTTCTTACAGGGATATTTCAACGAAATTTAAAATTTACCCGTCGTGTTCAGAAATAGGCTGAATATGATCCGCAATATCCATAAATGACAATCGCACGTTTGTATTTTGAGCCTGATGGCTGTATTTTTTGTTATAAACGGCCCACTCTGGCAAGTGCTTGCAGAGCAGCCAGAGGAGACACGTCACATCTGGCGCAATCATGACGTAGTCTGTCTCGGGATAGCAAATGCAGCGGGGCTGACGTCGTCAGGATGCCCGAGCCGTTCCAGCCACCGAAGGGTCCGAGCACGCCAAGGTCACTGCAACTTACCGCAAAGCTGCTTTTGTGTGAATTTTGAGTGAAGGGTTAATCTTCTATAATCTTGTAGAGGGAGAATAGCGACTTCTGGGACACACGGGAGAGAGCCCTGTTGAGTAGGGGTGCCTCCCTCCCCACTAATGCTCCCCACTTCTCATATGATGGCTGCTGGCAGTAGAGCTGTCTGGATGACATCAGGTCCGAGACAGTTATCGTCACTACCTGTCAAGGTTCCTAGACGGGCATTACAAACGAGAGTTGAGCGACATCCCCAGGTGCTTTTGCAATCATTTAATTTGTTTTGAAATTCTATTTTGTGTCTTTTCTAACACAATATGGTGTGTCCGATGTGATACTGCTCCTTTCAACATGTATGACCAAAAAATAAGTGCCGAAATTCCGTTGTAGTATCCCTTTAAGCTGTGTTACTCTGGACGCACAGACATCAAGTGCCAATTTTTCCGCCAATAGGCGCCGCCAGTGGCCTCACCTCCGTCTTGGTCCAGCGCGCCATGTCCGAGGGCGTCTGGACCTCCCGCTTTGGCGCCACATAGTCCCGGTCCTCCTCACTCTCTGCACCAACCCCGCACCCAAACGTGCACAAATTACTACGATAGTGGTTGGGTTACGGATTACCCTTGTCAAAAGTAAGTAAAGTAGTTGTGTTGTGTGTACATTTAGACAGCCAGAAGTTACCTAGTCCACCTTTATGGGCATCTGGTGTCTCAGCTGTAAATGAGAAATTTAGCCAGTGCTTTACAACCACAAGCCTGGGGTCATTAATGTACCAACATAAAATGTCACACGCTGGTACAATGCTCATTCAGATCGAACTGGGCAGGGAGGATTGAACCTAGGATCCCTGGGTTCTGCAGCATGAGCTTTCACTCTAAGCTGTGGTGCACTAACACTTGTTCACCGATCTCCCCTCAAAAGTGGAGGAAAGTACAAATCACATAACCCAAGAAGTGAGTGGCCTAATGAATCACTTTTGAAGTTACTCACTGTAATCGAGTTTTAGGATAACTAAAGTCAGACAGATTTTCCTTTGTTAGCAACTAATTACCTCCTATCATCCAGGCAGTGAGGCAAAATTTCAATCTTGCTTTAACCCAGGTTTTTTGTTTTTCAAAACAAGCTCATAGAAAAGCCTCAGGTTTGGCTAGGGAAAGAGAGAGGTGGCATTTGTGGTGTCTATTGCATTGCCTCTTCCGAAAATTCCCCCAGCCAGTTAGTCTTTAAAGGGACACTGACAGGGTATCTACGCTTGCTAAGGTTTTTATTTGTACATGACACATGAGAGCCCAACTGTCCAGAACACAATTTGTGGCTCGAAATTTGTTTTCTTTTCCGCCCGAAAACCGCCGATTGAGAACCGGCCGGTTTGAGCTGCGCTCACTCTCTTCTCCGTGGTCACATGATGTTTTCTATGGTTTAGACACAACCACCAAATATAATCAAAGTCCTGGGTCATCGAAGGCACACACTCAATATTAAAAATAGAAAAATAAATATGATACCCATTTTTTGTGGCTTCTAAGCTGCAAATACGTTGATTGAAAAAAAAGTTGCACAGCCACGTGATTTCCGGCAACGCTCTCCTCTATATTTCTTCTTCCACCCCAGTCCAGTTTCGGCTTCGGTTTAGAGCAGTTGCGTATTTTTGACTTCATTAAAAATATATGTGATGCTGTAGCAAAATATTGATTGGGTAGTCTTCTGACACCATTATAAATCACCTGGCAAAAAATTTCAAGCATTTTTGGGTGGTGTCAGTGTCTCTTTAAAGGGATAATCAACCGAAATTTGGATTTCAGGAAAAAATAATGCAGGAGATGTAGGCGGACGGCCACAATCCATGCAACACTACTAGTAAGGCGATATCTCGAATGGACGGCCGTATTTTGAGAAAAGAGGTCGAGATTGAACAAGGCCGGCGAGGCGCGTGACGTCAAGATGCCTAGTTTCCTCCTCTCATCGCTTCGCTCCCTCAGGCGGCGAGTGCTGGATAAGCCGCGAGGACGTTCTCTCCTTCTCGGAGAAACATGACGTGAAATTTTCTGTCAAATGCGCCTCCTTTTCTTGAAAAAGACGGTCATCCGTTCGAGATATCGCTGTATGAATGATGTTTGTAGCATCCCGCTACACGCTTTTGCTGCGTAAGTTTTGTGGAATTCAGATTTCGGTTCAGCATTTCTTTAAGAGAACGTATATATGCATTTTTTGCAACTCCTCTTTCCATGGGACACCAGACTCCAGGAAAGTTGAGTGCCAGTGGGGCAATAGGCATGGTGTCTGTTGCCCTACTGGTTTTCCCCAAAGAAAACACAGTTGCAAAGTGCTACATGAAACAGACATTGTAATATTGTATCCAGTCCAAGTTCTTTCCCAGCTGCAGCATTTGTCTGGAATAGGCCTTCTTAAGCAATCTCAAGTTAGAGCCGAAGAATTTATCACGAGGGAAAGCAACTGTAGAGGTCCTTCTTGATGTTCTGAACGTGAGTAAAAACCAAAAACAGGCATGTTCAAAACTTCCAAGAATGTATGACAAACACACCAGTTGTTTCTATGTAAGGTCTCTCTTCGATAAGAGTACTAGATAGGAGAGATTGACGCTTGGCATAGTGTAGAAGGAACATCATCAGTAAAGATGTGTTCTGTCCCGCACTGGCTGTCTAATAGTACATAACATTGGCAGCGAGGCTGAATTGGCGAATCAGTGGATGGGCGAGTCCACGTCTGAGTAAGGCAGAATGGCTGTGAGCAGAATCGGCGAATCTGGTCCTGGCACGAGCATGTCGCAGGTTCAGTATGTCAAATGGCTGGAAATGTTTTGTGTTGCAAATAAGATAACAATGGATGAACAAAAAAAGTGGCCGTTAAGGTGAGGAGATGTAAGAGCTCATTATAGCTTGAAGCTGGCAGGACCGACGACAGCAAGCTACAAAACCAATGATGATGATTATGGGCTTTACGATGCAAATGCTTTGTAGGCCATACTGCGTCAGACTAGCCTATAACAAAATCGAGACTGTGCTTTGGAATCACCTGCACCCAAGGCCTTTGGAGCTGTAGTCGAGGGTCTTATTTTATAAGACAAACCAGGCTCAAAAACAATCGGTTGCGGAGTATGTTACAGCACTCCGGAAGCTCGTCGAAGATTGCGATTTTGGTGACAAGAAGCTCCTCCTGGACATTACGATGTCGGGTTGTTTCGTAAGTGGTATTAAGTCCAAAGCAGCTCAACAGTGGCTTCTCACACAACACAGGCCTACTTTCAAGGTGGCATACGACATGGCCATGATGAAAGAAGCAACGGCAAAGCAGCAGCAAGACGTATGCAAGCAGGGCACCCATGAAAGAAAGGCTGGCAAGGGGACCGATACAAGCAACCGGCACATGGCAAGACACCATGACAGGCGAAGTTTATGTACTATAACTGCACCACTAAGCACACCCTACATTTAAGCAGTTTTAGGAAGTTTGAGCACTTCAAGTGCAGAAGGGTAGGACACATAGCAGAGTGGAGTACTGTCGTTCAAAGATCGGAAGTAAAACACCTCCAAATGCACATGAACAGCATAAGAAAAGAAACAAGATCAAGGGCATGTACAAAATGAGTGCATTGTTTTCTCTCTGCAAAGTGTGTCAACAAAAGGAGAAGTTCAAGGTGCAAGGTGCATAAATTCAAGGACAGTAGGTCCCAATGGAGGTCGATTCAGAAGTGTGCTTTGCCAGTGATGGGTACTCAACCCATCACTAGCAAAGCTTCGCTCCACCAGGTGACTAATGTTGTGCATGGTCGTCAAATTCAGAGCAGTCAGGCAGCGCTGCCGTTGTTGAAAAAGTGAGACAACAGTCAGCTCGGGAAGAAGTGCCTTTAGGCAAAGGCTTGCTTGGAATCCAGTAGCTAAAGAATGAAGACTCAACCTCACAATATTTTTGAGTTTTTTTTTTTGCGACAGCTTTCCTAGATTCAACGGGTGACAAATTTACAACAAGCTCGAAGACGGTGCCCGATTGGTGTTCCTGAAAATTTGTCCTGTACCGCTGGCCCTCAAGGACAATGTGTCCAAGAAAGTGGATTGCCTCGCGCAACGAGGCATATGGCAGCCAATTGAGTAGTCCAATTGGGCGATGCCTTTGGTAGTGGCAAGGAAAAAGACAGAACCTTGCAGCTATGCCATGACTACCGTAGCGCAGTAAAAAAAGCAGTGGGTATCCACAAGCAAAAATGCTAAGAATCTTGACAGCAAGCAAGATTTTTACAAAGCTCGATTTGGCTCGAGCTTATCAACAGCTCAGTCTAGATGACGAACCAGCCAAGATGTTCACGATCAACACAATCAAGAGGCTGTTCAAGGTCTCATGGCCTCTGTTCGGAATTTCAGTAGAACCATGGATATTTCAACGAGTCATCGTTACATTGTTGGTAGGCATACCTGGTGTAAAGGTTTATCTGGATGATATCCTGATCTCCAAGAGCAACACAAAAGAGCACTTGGAGGGATTAGCTGCTGTTCTGTAGCATCTGTGAAGTACAGTTAAGGGTAAATAAGAAAAGTGCAAATTAAACCAAACAAGCATTCAATTCTTGGGACACAACATTGATTCCAGAGGAATCCATCCAGGCCGGACCAAGACAGAAGCAATTCAGCAAGTGTCAGACCCCACAAGCAAGAATGAGCTGCAAGCCTCCCTGGGGTTACTGAATCTCTACGGCAGGTTCCTCGAGAAAAAGACTGAAATGTTGGAACCTGTTTATCGGAACTGTACCACGACAATGAACGGAAACGAACAGGTGAGCACCAATGTGCATTTGAGACGTCCAAGAAGCTATGTAGCTCCAATGCCGTACTTGTTCCCCATGACTCCAAGCATCCTTTTATTCTGTGCTGCGACGCGTCTTCTATGGGGGTGGGAGCAGTGCTGGCTCGTTGCGCACCTGATAGGACTATGCATCACGGACCGAATTGGTACAAGTGAGTGTAGGTATGTGCTGACAGATAAAGGATGTTTGGCTGTTGTCTTTCATAGAGTAAAAAGGTTTAATAAGTACTTGGTCGGTCGAGAATCCACGGTAGTGGCAAATCGCAAGCCACAATTGGGTCTTTTTAACAGGCAAAGGCCCGAAGGCGTTTCGCCCAGAATGCTGTTGGATTTTGTTGTTGGCTGCTTACAGCCTTACATCCAGTACAAATGATGCAAAGAGAACTCCAACGTCAATGCACTCTATCGTCCTCCAGCCCTAGAAGCCACCTGGGAACGTACTCCTGCTGGGAGTTGTTTAGCGCACACCACTGCAAGCATCAGATGTCAGTGAGCTGCTCCAGAACAGTGGCGTCTTCTCCGTGCTAAAGGAACGAATCCTCGGCAGCTGACCGTCGACACACCTAGGCAGTTCATTTCCACCTTACAGGGTGTGGAAGACAGAGCTGCTGCCACAATGAGATTACATTCTGCATGGAAACTGCATTATCATACCACAAGCTGCAAGAGAAGAGGTGCTTCAACTGCCGCATGCAAAATCTGGGAATGAGTGCTATGAAAGCATCCGAAGGAGGGCTACATGGTGGGTAAAGATGGACCACGAGATTGAATAGTTTGTGCTCAGTTATGTCAAAGTAACTGGCAAAGCGATACCAAGGCTCCAGTGCACTTTTGGATGAAGCCAGATAAACCTTTGAGTTGACTATGCATTGATTCCACAAGGTAAGTCAAGGAAAAGGTTTTCTAACCACTGTCGATGCATACAGGAACTGGGCAGAGGTCCAATCAGGACACTAATAAAGACTGCAGTGGTCATCAATATTCTTTTTCAAATAATGGCACAGCCTCAACGAGAGACAAGTTCCATACATTTCTTAAGTGTAACTGTGTTTGTGCAGTGTTTTCCATCGCCTTACTGTTGTGTTCTGGTTTGTGTAGCTGGGATTGTGTTAGCAACATATGTACAAATCATCATCACCACCATATGATCTGTACTTCATTTTCGTCTTTGTTGGTTAATACACAGTCTGATTTGGAACGTTGACTGGACTGGTCCTGTCGTTTTCTCTGCCGTGTCCCTGAGGACACCACATTTTTGGCGACGAGATGCTGAGCCCATTACAGCTGTACTACTAGCAGCCATGACATTCTTCTCTGCTGTATCGCCGCCCCCGTTCCTGCCTACACCGGGACAGCCTGCAATTCCGTGGCAGCAGTGGAAGCGGGTGTTCCTGAATTTTCTGAAAGCTGCTGGCGGCAACGAATTGCAGCCGAATCGTCGGAAAGCAATTCTGCTCAATGCCCTGGGCGTTGAAGGACAGTGTGTGTTCTACAGCATCGCCGGGGCACGGACCGGTCAGTCACCTTCTACCGAGAAGCCTCTCGGGGGTAGCGACAAAGCATCGAAGGATGGCAAGTCGGAGGGAACGCCATCAGCTGAAGATGCGTTCCAATCTGCAATGACGGTGCTGGACACTCATTTTGCCACGACTACGAATGTGCTCGTAGACCGCCACCGGTTCCGACAAAGACGTCGGGCGCCAAATGAGGCGTTCGAGGCCTACGCAGCCAGTCTGTGGGAACTTGCTTCTTCTTGTGACTACGGTGGCGGCGTTGACAACGTCATTCGAGACCAGCTCGTCGAAGGTACTACTTCTCGTCAAATCCGAGAACGCCTGCTCTATGAAGGCTCTACCCTCACACTCCAGAGAGTGATCGATATTGGCAGGCATATTGAACAAATTCAGTGGGAGATCCACGAGTTTGATGGTGACGCTTCTGTGCAGCGCATGGCTCCGAAGAAAAATGAGAGATCTACTTTGGCAAAAGGATGTTGCTACCGCTGCGGGTCACAAGCTCACAAGGCAAACTACGACAAATGCCCGCCGAAGAACAAGCGTTGTCACCGATGCAAGAAGATTGGCCACTTCGAAGCAGTGTGCAAGTCGAGCAAGATGTCCAGTGTTCAAGCCGTCAAGGATCCGAAGTCGGCGGAAGCTAACATCGTCACCGTTCTGCACATCGGCGACGACTTCAGACGTGCACGGGAAATATCTACGGAGGTGCTCATCGGCAACGTTCCCATTCGCTTTCTTGTGGATACAGGGGCCATGGTTTCCCTGTTGAGTGAAGAAAACTACCGCAAGAACTTCGCTGGAAGGTATCCTCTGAGTGCGACGTCAGTCGTGTTGCAAAACTACACGAAGAAGGAAATCCCAAGCGTTGGATGCTTTCTTGCCGAGGTAACCTACAGGAACAAGGACGCCTGCGTCATGTTCTACGTGAACAAGAGAGGAATTTCGTTACTGGGACTTGACGCGATACGTAACCTTCGTATCAACATTGAAGGAGAAACGCTCAGCTGTTGTCAGGCTGCTACTTCACCGGCGTCTACGTTGCTACCACCGAGTCTACGGGAGGAGTTTGGAAAACTTTTTTCCAAAGAGCTCGGACTTGCTAAAGACTTCGTGCACCAAGTTCAGCGACGTTCGTCAGCGCAGCCAGTTACGGCTAAACTTCGAAGACTTCCACTGTCTCTTCGGAATCAAGTCTCCGAGGAGTTGCGACGAATGGAAGCGTCGGGAATCATTGAACGCATGGACGCATCTCAGTGGGTGTCTCCTATTGTGGTAGTACGCAAGAAGGACGGTTCCCTTCGCCTATGCGTCGATCTACGTGAACCCAACAAAGCCATCGTCATCGATGGATTTCTGCTTCCCCATACGGAAGAGTTGCTTCACCAGTTAGCGGGCGGCACCTGTTTCTCAAAACTGGACTTGGCCTCTGCCTACCATCAGGTCCCGCTGGCTACAGACAGCCGTGAATTAACCACCTTCATTACTCACAAGGGTCTTTTTCGTTTTTAGAGAGTCTGTTTTGGTGTGGCATCCGGCCCCGCTACTTTCCAGAAGATGATGGCCCAGATTTTGAAAGGCTGCGAAGGCGTCCTGTGCTATATTGATGATATCATTTGGGGCAAGACAAGTGAACATCATGCAGCTAACTTGCATGAAGTTCTGCGTCGTATCGAAGCATCAGGCCTCAAGCTTAACGACAAGTGCCTTTTCAATGTCAGCTAACTTTCATTCCTTGGGCATGTTGTGAGTAATAAAGGCTTGGCACCATTACGCTCGAAAGTGGACTCAATTGTTTACGCACCTGTTCCAGAGGACATAAAATAATTGCGGTCCTTCCTTGGCCTGGCAAGCTATTATGCACGGTTCGAGCCTCATTATGCTGACATCGTTGAACCACTTCGGAAGTTGTTGCGCCAAGGCCAGCCATTTGTATAGGATGACGCTACACAGCACAGTTTTGATAAAGTGAAAGCTGTTCTGTCATCTGGGCCAGTGAGACGGATGTTCCAGCCTGATCTACCTGTCGTGATGACGACAGATGCGTCAAACAAGGGACTGGGCGCAGTGCTACAGCAGCGGTATGGCAGCGAGCTCAACACCGTGGCTTTTGCTTCACGAACTCTGTCTCCTGCTGAGAGAAGGTACTCTGTGGGGGAGAGAGAGGCGTTGGCTTGTGTTTTGCGTGTGAGCACTGGCACGTTTACCTGTGGGGACGTCGTTTTGCACTGAGAACGGACCACCAAGCACTGGTGACTTTGCTGGCATCCAAGGGATCGGGACGTCGGCCATTGCGAATATCAAGATGGTCTGCAAGGTTGCTGTATTACAACTTCGACATTGAGTACCAGCGGGGTGCAGACAGTTGCGTGGCTGATGCCTTGTCACGGTTACCAGCGGAAAGTCTTACAGGTCAAGAGAAAGAAGAGGAGATAGTCTCCATTGTTACATCATGTGTAACCAAGGAACAGCTGCAAGAAGCAACCGCAGCTGATGCTACTCTGCGGGACGTTGTGCGTTTCGTCCACGAGGGATGGCCCTCAAAGAAGTCGCTGGCAACTAAACTGGTTCCATTTGACCAAGTTCAGGAAGAACTGTCGGTGGTTGACCAGCTTGTGCTGCAGGAGGAGAAAGTGGTCATACCTGAAGCTCCGACGCCGTTGATGGTACGCTATGCACATAAAGCCCACCCTGGTATTGTGCGGACAAAGCAAAGGCTCAGGGACCGGTTTTAGTGGCCTCGCATGGACCGTCAAGTGGAGTTAGAAGTCAGAAGCTGCCACATTTGCCAGAAAGCAGACAAGTCTGCAAAGCCTGTGCCCGCTCCGCTGCAACTGGTTGCTTTACCTAATAAGCCATGGCAGAAGTTGGCCATGGATATTGTCGGACCACTGGCTCGAGCACCACCAGACAAAAAGTTTGTAATAACACTGATAGACTATCACTTGAAATGGCCTGAGCTCTGTTTTACAAGCCATGTGACCTCTCAAACGGTCATCGAGTTTCTGCGCTCGATGTTCAGTAGGGAAGGGTACCCCAAGGAGATTGTAACAGAAAATGGGACACAATTTAAAGCCAAGGAGTTCGAGGATTTTCTTCAAGAAAGGGGAATCCGGCACTGCCTGTCTTCAGTATACTATCTGCACGCAAAGGGATTGATTGAGAGGTTCAAACAGGACTTAAAGGACTTCATCCAGCTTGCTATCCTCGAGAGTCACCCTCTGCAGTCTGCGGTAACTGACTATCTGGGCGTTTACAGATGTACCCCACACGGCACGACCGGAATCTCCCCTGCCGTTGTACTGCATGGTCGGCAGCCAAGAACAAGGTTAGACATAGTAGGGCTGTCATCCAAGGACTTCTTTCAACGACCAGAGGCCGAGATGAAACCTCTTCGGAGGAGAGTCGAGGACCGGCAGAGCAAAAGCCAGGCCAACACTGACGAAAAACGTGGTGCAAAAGCTGCCAAGTTCAAGCAACGTGACTTCGTCAGAGTATGCAAGCCGCCTGGTGGCAGGAAAGGAGACCTTCAGTATACGACACCGTTGAAGACCCTAAAAAGAAAAGGCCCAGGCACGTTTCTGCTGGAAGATGGACGGACGTGCAACGTTTCGAAATTAGTTCTCGTCCCTCAAGCGGGAAAAGAAAAAGAACCAGGTTGGCCAGGATGGTTTCCGCTTAATTCAGGGGCACCAATGGAACCGCAGTCAGTTCCCTCCCACCAGAGATCGTTGCCAGACGAGCAGCCGCCTGAACTTGCTGTGGCAGAGCAGAGGACACCGCCTGGACAAGGACGAGTCTACCTCCGCGCCTCTTCCAGCTTCCCAGCAAATGCCGCAACCGGACACTAACGTATGGCAGCCCTTAACGCGATCACGTAAACCACCAAGCTGGTTCCGGGATTTTGTCACATAACATGTGAAGTAATGAAGGGCACGCATCAGACACTGATACTTTGTCTCGCTTGGGGTTATTGAAAGAATGTTTTCTTTAGGGGAAGGTAATGTTGTGTTCTGGTTTGTGTAGCTGGGTTATGTTAGCAACATATGTACAAATCATCATCACCACCACCATATGATCTGTACTTCATTTTTGTCTTTGTTGATTAATACACAGTCTGATTTGGAACAATGATTGAACTGGTCCTGTCCTCTTTCTCTGCCGTGTCCCCGAGGACACCACACTTACCATCCCGCCAGTAACGGGAGAGCCAAGCGGGCGATGTGAGAAGAAAGACGCATTAAAAGCAACAGGAAAGCTTCATGCAGTGCAAGATTTCACGGTTCTTGTTTAAACAGCACATGACGCCGCATTCGGCCACAGGCAAGTCACCGCCAGAGATGATGGGGGCGAAGGCTGGGCACTGCCTTGGACAGACTTCATTCATGTTGACAACATTGACAAGAATTTCAAATTCAAACAGACGTCACTCGTAGGAAGTGTTTATAGTAAACTACTAACTCATGTTACAGGTAAGAGTAAGAACTCAAGAGGCTGCATACAACGAACACCTCGTCAGTCGCCTCTTGGCTCCTGCGGTGGTCGCCGAGCAGAACCACGGAAGCACTACCAAATCAATGAAAGCTTAACAGCTTTGATTCACCAAAGCACTCTGAAAGGATAGCCCTTGTTCTGTCTCCATTACAAAATCATAGCACAGATATCCGCGGACCGTGCGTTACGATATGAACACTTTACGTACCTGACATCTTCGGAGTTCGGGATAATATATACTATGGTTCTGGAGTTACGCCATCAGTATGCACGCTAAGTAGATAAATAATAATGACTAAACCCTTCTAATAGGGCTTTGGCTTGCGCCACCTAGTGCGTCTTTTAAAATTTAAAAGTAAATGCTTAGAAGCCAATTTGTATGCCGTAGCCAAGGCCAGCCAAGGCAGCCAAGAGCCAAGACGCACGACACTTGGAGGTGGCGCCGTGGCGCGCTTTCCGACATTTTCAAGAGTTGACGGTGGTATCAGGTGTTCCGGTTCACGTTCGTACATTACCAGCCACTTTGACTTTGCTCCGCCAGCAGCACCAAGGCCCTTCGTCATTTCACGAAGGGCGAGTGAGCTTCGGGAATTGGTGAGCACACCTTCTTTCTCTCGGTCGTTCGCGAAGCGATGGCAACTTTACATTACATTTGGTTCTGTACCACGAGGCTACACCGCAACGAAGAAACCGCCACTGCGCCTGCGTGCCGATGGCCTTGGCTGTAGAGTTCCGGGTAGCGGAGGGGCTTAGCGGAGGGGGAAACACGGTCTACTAAAACTTCCTATTAATTGACTCGATCGTCTGCGTCGCCGTCCGCCGGTGACCCTGTGAAGCTTTATGGTCCCATTTTTATATGCAGGGTGTTTCACGAAAGGTGGACAAATTCGATACTGCGAAAACTACGCGTCGCAACAAAAAAAGGCTTGTGTCTTTTTGGTCCTCGGCCAGGGGCCTATTTAGGAAAATTATTAAAATCCGGGATAATTAGATTGTTAATTATTTTTGCGTAATTAACTTTTTATTATTGTGTTTAAGGGCATGGTTTCAATTAGAAAATTCCTCAGCATCATCGAAAAACACCAAATCAACAAATTGCAGAACGATAGAAGGCACGCGCAGCATTTACCGCTTCCTGAAAAATCGCACAAGTTCGACGGGCATTTAAGTTTCGGTTTGCTGCCGGAGCGCAACTCGGCCCCGGCGGCATTGCGCCCCGTGGAGAGATAGTGCAACCAACTTCTGCTGCGCTGTCATCGCACGACGCATCAGAGGCTGGTTGTACTAATTTCTCCACGGGGGCGCGGTGCCGTCGGGGTCAAGATGCGCTCCGATAGCAGATCGAAACTTAAAACCCGTCGAATTTGTGCGGTTTTTCAGGAAGCGATAAAATGCTGCGCGTGCCTCTATTGTTCTGCAATTTGTTACATTAGTGTTTTTCGATGATGCTGAGCTAATTTTCTAAATGAAACCATGCCCTTAAACTCAATGTTAAAAAAGTTAATTACGCAAAAATAATTAACAACTTAATTATCCCGGACTTTAATAATTTTCCTAATTAGGCCCCTGGCCCAGGACCAAAACGAAACAAGTCTTTTTGTTGCGACGCGTAGTTTTCGCAATATCGAATTTGTCCACTTTTCGTAAAACACCCTGTATATATATATATATATAGAGAGAGAGGGAACTACGCTTTGTAATTTTACAAGTTTAAACTGACCTGGAAAATACCCCTTTGACGAAAGATCTAGATTGCTAGGGTGTGCACAAAAGCACCCGATGTCAAAAGCCCCGTGTCGTATGCCCCGCGGCTAACGCCCCGGGCTTTTTGCCCCGCTTTCAGAAGCCCATGACGTGAATCCCCCGTGTTAGGTGGCCGGGTCCTTAGGGCGAGGGCGGAGCATTCTGCTTTTAACTAAGGGACTGTAAATGTGCACGCGACCTTGTGTAACGTGATCATACCATGTCCGGGACTCAAGTAACCAGAGAAGAGGGGAAGGAGCTCCACTCTTACCAGGATCCTCTTTTGTGACTCCCGGATTTGCACCGAGGTCGCTATTCTAGTCCCAGAAGATTATAGAAGATTAACCAGTCACTCAAAATTCTTACCAAAACACTGCAGCTTCCCTCTCCTCTTCTTACATGGTGGTCAAAGGTATGCGATGGTGACGTCAGTGCAAGCCATGTATTGGATAAAGCTTCTTGTTCTTCAGGCTATACACATTCACGTACACATACGCTATACACATTCACGTCTCGTGATGTTGCAAGTGAGAACAAACAGAAAATATCTGTCGCCGGGAAAACATTTAAAGTTAGTTTTTATGAATAAGCATTGAACCAAAGCTTTCGTTGACTCTGAAGCACAGCGGATTCACAGTCGACGGTTCTGTCAAAACTGTTGACCCTCAGCTCATGGCGCCGCACTTATTACATATATGATATATACAGCACCAAACACCACTTCCATTCTTACGTCGTCCTAAAAATATTTGTATCCATCTAGGTAGATAAAAACTCAAATTCTATGTCTGAGTATACCTCTACGACATCAGGGTGCATCGCTGGTTATGCATATTTATGCAATTGACCACTTGTAGTACGCCATTCTAAGTTTTTCTGCGGTTCATGTTAACCTTATTTTCTTGTCTCTTTTATTTAAAAGAGCCTTTGTAGACCCTCTATGGATTAGGTAAATTCGTAGAACAATGTTCTATGAGCAGGCCAACAAAACAGTTTGGTACAATCAGGCCCTGTTCCTAATATCTTGCGTATGTTTCCTGAACAAGGCACCTACATAATTTATGTAATCCGTGTCACAATTTCTTATTGTTCTCACGGAAATGTAGGGATAGGTGCTTTGTGATTGTCAATTAAGTAATTCTGGATTTTGCAGGATTCTATGCCTAGCAGCGAAAGAATGGTAGGTGGCGACCATGCCTCGGTGGAGATGACATCTCTCAGGGTTGCCGAGTTCTCCGACATCCTGGACTGGAGGCCCATGCTGTTCCCAGAGCCCACCATTGCACAGAAGGCCTGCTCCCTGTGTGGTGTTGTGTACAAGAAGGCAGTGAGACTGTCCTGCAACCACAGACTTTGCACAAAGTGTTATACCCAGTGTGTTGACAAAGGAGGCATATGTCCTGTTGACCAAGAACCATTCTGCGAAGATGATGTCGAGCAATTGGAGGTCTCACTCGACTACATCCTGAAGCGTAAAGTGAGTTGCCATAACTTTTCTGCTACCGTTGGCACCCAGAGTTCGGGGTTACTTCCATTTGCCATCGTTTAGCGCTTGTTGAATGTAACAGGTTGTATCGAGTGAGTTACTAAAGAGTTTTAGAATAATGTATGCCATTTTAGCTCACGTTAGCTTTAAACTTAGCACTTGCATTAGCTTACGGTACGCGAGCGACTTTTAGAATAGTGTTTATCCTCCCAGATGCAAAACCCAAGCATTTCAGGATTTGGTTTTGATACAGTAACAATTCTTACTTCACACACAAAATGCTGTAACCCAAGAAAAGAGAAAAAGTTTTTGATCCAGAGTATAATTTTAAATTTGTTTAAATATAAGAATGCGACGGGGGCGGTTGACCGGTCCTCGGCAAGATAGAGTACTGACGTTCACACACCCTACCCCTGGTGAGAAACATTCACCCGTCTCAAGCAGCAAGCTGCTGGCGATTGTTGCCCACCTTCCTGGGACTTATAAAGTGTTTGTAATGTGCGCCTACCGTGGGAGTGCAATGTCGTCTTATATTGAAAATTGCAGCCGCAAGGATGCCGCCGAAGTTGTGCTCAGGACGGTCGCTAAGGCAGTCCAGTCGCGGTCTTGGGATCCGCCATTTTCTAACTGTGCTCGTCTTGGCTTTAGCCAACCTCTCACAAATCTTCCTTGGAGTAATGCGAAAACTCTTTGCATATACATGTGATTTCCAGAAAATGGCGTATGCAACAATTGCACCCGCAAAGCGCTCAACGCGGTTAGCCTTTGGTGCCTGCGCAGTGGCGGCGATGCTATTGTTTGCGTATGCCAAACCTTTGCGTACACCAAGGATCTTAAACACGCGGCCCGCGGGCCACGTGCAGCCCGCGACTCGCTGAGAAGCAGCCCGCAGGCAACAGGCAGCGAGTCCCGGTTTCCAGGTCTCGAGCACTAGAAATGGCATGTGTCATAGTGATCTTATCTCGTCGATTCATTTTTGCTCGGAAAGTATCTCTGCTCTTTTAACGTATGCACATATTTTATATTTCTCTGTGTTCATTTGCCCTTTGTTTCGCTTCAATTCTTGCTTCCCAGCTTTTTGTAATGTACAATTCCGCTACTAGTCTGCAACCTCGAGCTATTCATTGAAGAATGCATGTTGGCTGCTCAAACTCTCGCTTAGCAGGGGCAAATGCCGAAGATAAAGCTATGAGCTCGGGATTCTCACCTTAAAAAAAATCACAATTAAAAGTATTTGTTCAACGCGTTATAATAAAGATTGTGAGGAATTTAAGAACTTTATAAATTATTGTTTTTTTTTAAAGACATGTTGAGCTGGAAACGACAGATTACTTGCTCTCTTTTTTTATTACAAATGACAGCACGTTGGCAGGGTAGTGTAATTTTAATTTCTCTATTCACATCAGGTCAGGGCCCAAAGTAGTCGTATAAACAAATCAAATTTAAAGATGGCACTGGCAAAATTGTGAATTTACAAAAAGCGTAGGGCCACGAGGTCTCTTCTCATTAAAATCTTCTACCCCCCCCCCCCCCTCCCGTCTTACGTTGGCCCCCGGACTTTCCGGTGTGAGCTACCTGGCCCCCACACTGAAGTGAGTTTGAGACCACTGGCGTACACTATTCTTGAACTCCTTACTGAAGCCCCACAATCTGTCGGGGGCTTATTGCAGAGAAGGCTCTGTGATTTCGGTTGCATGTTAAAAGATACCTAGGTCGTCAAAATTAATTCCCAGTCCTTTGCTGGGGTATGCCAGGTGTTCTTAGTTGGCTTGGCAGTAGCACACACTAAGACTCCCAAATTTGACTTCAAATGAGTTACTGCCAGATGCTCTACCTTATTGGAAGGGAAGAACAACTGCAAACGATGATGGTGACACCATTTGGTTTGTTAATGTTATCAAACACATTCGCTTATACATATCTGGCATACACCTGAGATTTAATCACGATGCATTTGCATTGACATTTTAATTTTTTTATTTTTTCAAGGTGGTCTGTTGGAATACACCTAAAGGCTGCAGCTTCATTGGCCCTGCAGCTAGCATCTTGGATCACTACAAGGAGTGCAACTTCAGCATTGTTTCTTGTTGCTTCTGCCAGTCATCAGTGTTGCAGCGTGACATTTTGGAGCACTTCAAGAGTGGTTGCAACATTCACCAAGCCACATGTGAGCCTGCCAGTGACCACATCACACCAGATCTCAAAGACATCGGCATAGCTTGTTTTGAGATGAAGAGAGACATGGGAAAGATCTCTGAGGACCTCATGTCATTGCAGACCAGTTTGAACCGGTGCAGTGAAACGATCAGAGAAGAGGGTGCGAGATGCAAGGACCAATTGGAGGCTGATGCTTCTAGGCTCACTGAGAAGCTTAATGACCTAAACAGAGCCTGCTCCACTCAAGTAGCCGAAACACTGCAAGGGGTTTTCCAGGCAGCAGCGGCCGACTACAAAGTGCACCTGCGCAGAGAGCTGAATTTGCATACTGAGAAATTGACAGTGATCTCGGATGCAGTGTCCCAGATTTCGCTAAGCCATCGTAAACCTAAGAAGCTCCATTGGTACCTCGAGCAGTGGGCAGATCTGAAGAAGCAAGTACCTGAAGAAGGACGTAAGTCCTTGAAGAGTCCCAAGAGTATTGTGTATGATTACAAGGTCTCCCAAATTGTCCAGCTCGAACGAAAAGAGTGTAAGGTTCACCTTGGGTGCTTCATGCGTATACACCCTGGGGACCATGATTTGCAGTTAGAGTGGCCCTTCCGCAAAGTGTACACGGTTGGTGTCATACACCCCAAGGATGAGTCGAATGTGATTTCATTCAAGGTGAATTCTGCTGAGCATGGTGATTCAACACACTTGCAGAGGCCAAAAGCAAATCCTCATACAGGCTTTGGAACAACATGTCTGTCCACAGCAGAAGAGCTAGAGAAGGACGGGTTTATTCAAAATGATACGCTGCACTTGTTCTTGGAGATTGAGCCATAGTCTCCTATGACACCTTGAAAAATAGTGTTTAAGATTATAGGATGTTCGCTTTTTAACTCAAACATATTTTTTGTAAAAAATAGGGGGCGAGATTTAGACTATAGTTTTGTTTTCACTGTGTATCAGGCTCGGCGGAAATTAATGAAGGGATAATTGTTACAATAAGTTGACTAATTAACTAAAATATCTTAACTTGTCAATTAATGGTCATGCTGGAATTGCAGTATTGACATCAACTAGTATTATAGACCAGACCAATTTAAAGAGTTTGCGAAAAATAGTGGTGTCGAAGATATTACCTGATCAGTTTTTGCAGTTTTTTGCCCGATTTGAAAATTCAAACAGCGTCGCAACTCCTGCCCACAATGACTCTTGGAAGAGCGACGTCGTCGTCTTGATCATCTCGCCACTATCTGGGCAGCATGTCCTTGGTGGGTGCACCGACGACACAAGTGACACTGCAAGTGACTTAAACGAATACGTTGCTCTTCCAAGCGTCATTGTGGGCAGGGCTCGATGTGCTCCATTGCACGCAACTTCTATATCGAGGGAAAAAACATAAAACTTGATAGATTAATATCTCAAAATCCATTACCTTTTTGCAAATTGTTTAAATTGGTCTGACTTCTAATAGTAATTTCCATCAATACTGCAATTCCAACATGGCCCCTAAAACCACTAATTAAAAGGCTAAGGAAAGAGGTTTTATTTAATTAGTCAACTTACCATGGCGATTATGCTCTTAGCTAATGACTGCCATGCTTGATACCTACATCGGCAAAACAGAACTGGTCTAACTCTCAACCCTTTTAAGAAAAGCTGTTTGAATGAAAATCGTACACCCTGCTTACATGCTCTGGCTTGTTTAGCTTTGAAGGAAAAAAACATCGACGTTTTTTGAGGGCTCAGGACAGCTCTACTTTCCTTGCTTGTCATACTGTGATACAAAGCTGCTAATAAAACTCGTATATTAAACAAACTTTATTGTTCCATTTTTTTTTTTAATATGCTTTAGTAAAGTGATTGAAAGCCCTTCTCCGGTAGCGCAACTTAGTGATGGTATAATAAATCAATCACCTATCCTATAGCCGGCCGTGTGACAATAATCCGCGTGTAGAAGCCCAATGTGAAGACAATAGGCAGTTTTAGAATGGCGAACACTAAATCTATGTACGCAAAGAGTAGGGAGTTTTAGAATGGCGTACAAAATGTTAGCGCTTCCATTAGTGCACGCGTTTAGAATACATAGCTCTCACAGACGTCAGAGTTGGGGCTTATGGGATATGTCAGCGCCATTACCAGGTACTGGGATCAGTGGTACTGACATGGTTTCGGGATCGGCGCCGGCAACGTTGGCCGCTTGTGTGGCTGCGTCGCTACAGCGTTAGCAGCGCACACAGTGCACGTTTATTCTGGTGTACAGTCGCAGTGGCGCAGTCATGCCGATGTGCGCGATGTTCGGCTGCCGAAGCAGAACCAAGTCCTCTACACAGCAGAGTAACACGGTAATGGCTATACCCTTTGTAACAGGGGCAGCTTGCGCCACCTAGCCTAACATTTCGTCATCCCTTCTTTTTTAAAATTTGTATAAATTTTGTTCTAACACAACCCGGGGGGGGGGGCGTGTTAGTGGTGTTGCGAACTTTTGTCGAACCGAATTTTTAGGTCAAACTTTTGGAGTTTGACTGGGTCGAACTGGTTCGACGAACCTTCAAACGTTTAACCAGATTCGACCGGTTCGACTTAGTGGACAGGGTGGCCAGACCTTGATACAAGCATGTCTAGGTTCGGAGAATTTTTTTTTATGCAAAGGATTATTTTAATGCTTGCACCTTTGCATTTAATTGCATTATAATCAAAAGGCGGTATTTTAATTTTATGAAGAGTTGCAATAAAAGAAACTAATTCTAATCACTGAAGAAGTTAGTTTTTTTTTGTATTGTATTAAGTGAAATAATTAATCAGTGCTGCCCTTAATTCATCCCTGAGCCATCACCATCCAATCCGAAGCCAACTGGCCAGCCTGTCGCGCATGCGCATAGCAGTCGAACCTTTGTCAAACTTTTCACAAGAAGTTCGAAAAAGTCTAACCTGGTTGAACTCGAACCTCGACCGGTTTGTGACACCCCTATAGTCATCGCCCCCAAGAGGGTGGGACGAAGCCTTGTGCGCCTTAAAATTACATGTTCTATAGTTTCCCTTTTGCAGTTACATATGCCGCATAGAGTGTCTATTTCCTGGAATTTAGCCCTACTATATGTTTTCGTTCTTAGCACCCCCTGTTCTAGCTTCAAACAGCAGTGAGCTCCCCAATGAATTGTCATACAACTGTTCCCTCTTTATTTCTGTTTTTGTGCCAGGGCTGTATATTCTTAAAGCTGATTTCCCCCTGCATTTCTCTTCTACAATTTCCTCTCTGTTTCCTTTACTCCTTTTCTACTGATATGCTCTTTCTTATCGGCTCCATCTACGTTGAATGTATTTAAATCTCAGCTTGTGGAGGTTCGGTTTGTCCACTTAGTGTTAGACTTTTTCATATAGATACTTGTCAGTGTTGGGTAAGTACATCTAAAAAGTACTTCAAGTAAAGTACAAAGTAAATGAGACGTGATGTACTTCAGGCAAAGTAGTAAGTAACACTGGGTGCAGTGTACTTGAAGTAAAGTAGTATCAATACAATGTACTTCTGTGCAGAGTACACGTGTATTTTAACACAATCTCTCATGATGCCCTTTCATTCCCTATATAGTGCGATTTGTTAAACTGGTATGCATTGTGCAGGGGTAATCAGGGGTGCATGACGTATTCGTCAAAAGCAGCGTGCGATTACTGGATAAAGTCGCGCGGCCACAGAGTAGTTCTTCTAGAATGGAGCCAAATTCAAAAGTCCCCTCCTTCTGAATTTGGCGCCGCTTGCACTAGCATTGTTGCACCCAAGCGAAGTTAAATCAAAAGGCTCCGGGCTAAATGTATTAGGAGAGAGCATGACGTCAGGGGCCCTGCAGCTTCCGCAAACAATCCGCCCATAAAGCCCCTCTCCTTGATGGAAAACAACAACAGTAAGTGTGCAAGCGAGCTGGTGATTACTAATCATACTGTAACACCCAAGTTGGGGCGAAAACGAAGCGAACTTTCAAGTTGAAGGAAAAGACAAAAGAGAATGTCTCAAAACACTGTGACGTTCTTCCGCTGTCGTCTTTCTCTCGACTTGAAAGTTTATCTTTCCGCACCACAGTCTCCAGATGCTACGACTATGATTAACTTTGCCCTTCCTAATATTTTGAGCCTTCCCGCTTGCGCATGACTCGACCGAGACATAGCGAGAGCCTAAAAATCGACGGGAAAAGCACGTCCCCAGAACAAACGGGAGGATGCGTACAGCCTTGGCTCACGTTTCTTGCGAGCAGACGACGTGATACAAATTTAACAATTACCAAATTTGAGGAATGTACTTGAAGTCGGGAATTGTGCTTTTCCTCGGAAAGTACCAGAAAAAGATACTTTGAGCAAAGTACAAGCACATACTCGGATACTGCACTCCAAAGTAAAGTACAAGTTTTCTTAAACTCACTTTTGAAGTAGTACTTCATATACAATAATTTCAAGTACAATGTACTTAAAGTACTTCCCAACACTGATACTTGTACACTTTCGCTGCTTATCGTGTTGGAGCACTATAAGACCAACACGCGGCCCTGACGTCACGCAGCTGCGGTGGCGCTGTCGATGGCACTGCGCATGCGCAGACGCTTCACTTCACGCGAATTCGGTTTCTGCGTCATCGCGCAGTGCCCACACCTGGTGTGGGCAAACGCGGGCTTGTTTGTAAACAGCGTGTCGGGTCTATA
>JAZHYW010052511.1:0-14356 GCA_037355805.1 Ixodes ricinus
GCTGAAATGGTCTACTGCACATAGCTACAATGCATTAGGAGGTCAGGATATACATAGCTGAAAATATTGAGTAGTACCTTAATAATGTTGTCACATTAAAATATCAAATATGCAGCTGAGAGAGATCGGCTACTTTGCAACATGAAAAGTACTGCTGGCTTTTCTATGTCCCAGAACATAATCCCCCAGCTCTGCGTTGGCCCTCAACATTTCGGGGTGGCCTACCTGGCACCCACGCCGAATAAGTTTGAAAAGCCTGCTATAATGGGACAAAATATATCTACTTACCCAATTCATCCTTGAGAATGTCTAAACAGCGGAGTTTGTACTAACGAAACTATGACTGTATAACCAAATGGTGTAATAATAAGCGGACAAAGACAGGCCGTTTAGTATCGACTACTTTATTGGAATTAGTGTGGACATTTTTTATAATTATTTGACACGCTTTCTTGCACAACTCAATGGTGCCAAACAGTAACGTGGCAATGACACTTCGGGCGTAATTAGTGCCGTTAAATCTGTGGCTGACACTGGAATTCTAGAATTCGCGAGTGTGCACAGAGCAAGTTTCCTCACACAACATTCAGCCAACCAATCGCAATCGTGCCTATTAACTCGGCGCATAAGTTAAGCTTCCTAAAGTGCACCTGTTTACACGGAAGAACCAAGACACATCTGTGGCCTCTCAAGTCCCCTCGGTAGTGAAAGCCTTTCGGCAAACTATCTTTTTTCACTCGGAGCTCATCCTTGAAAGAAAACGAAAGCCCACGAGCTACATGGGATCACGACGGTGCCAAGAGAACGTCCGGTCGCGCACTTGGAATGAACGGACCCGTCCAGTGCACTGGTGAGGTGCACGGGTGGCCATTCCTTTCTCGAGAAGACCTCTTCCGGCGAGCCACCCGGCCTCACGAGCGGTTTTGCAGCGCCATTCCATCCGGTCTCGCATGTGTGGTGGTGCATCGAGGAGGCGGCTTTCTTCCCGGCACGCACAGGCGCCCGGCGTTTGCCTCTCGCTCGTTCGGTCGACCGAGCTGCCCCACTTGGCCGAGAAGGTCCGCAGGGCTTGGAGTGGCCTACCTGGGCCCGGGCCTCTGTTCTCGGAACGGTAGCAGGCTGCCAAACACCACGTGCTGCACCACGGGGAACTTGCCCAGCACCTGCGTCAAAAGAGGCCTCTGTCTGCACTGCGGAGTTGCTAGAAAGCCGTGCGCAGAGTGTAGGCACTCTTCCTCCCACTGCCCAATGCCACGCGACAGTTGTTTGTTAGTTTGTGTAGTTTTCAAGTCCCGGCAGCTTTTGGGCATTGCCATCTAGGTGTTTAGAGCCACGCGGGTGTCTGGAATGTGACTTTTTGAGCAATAGATCACGGTGTTTGGAGATCGGTGCAATATTACTTTTTGGAGATCAGTGCAGTATCGACTGTTTTAGCAAGCAGGATAACAGAAAGCACTTCTTGCACTTTCCGTCGGGCACAGCAGCAAAACGCGGTGACAACTGACAATACTAAATTCACGCAAATTACAGTAACTCGACTGCGCTGTCAAACACCTGGGAGCACAGAATCTGTCGTGCACTGAGCTAGGGCACATGCCACGTGCACGTGACATCAGGAGGTCACGTGACTGTGATGTAGCAGAATTTTAGGTGACACTGTGACATCCACAGTGTCAGCGTGACTTCATGTATCACAGGGTACTTGACCCGACAATGTCGCGCGACAGCACAGCAGTCGAAACAGGATATACTGACCTAGAAGGAATCGCAAGATAGATTGATACATCAAAGCTGACGCCGCTGTTACTACGCAGATTCTCAACAAAATGCATTGGCGTATAGCGCAGAAGTTCTGATTTGGCGAAGGACAAAAATTCTAACCTCGAAACGGTTTGCACACCTTCGGAGAGCCGGTCCATTCTCCTGGGCTTCGGCGGTTTCAAACTCAGCCAGCATAGCTTCCCTCAATTGCCGCCTATGGTTCGCACACCAGGCACGTATCCAGGGGGGGGGCCCATGGGGCCCGGGCCCCCGCAATCTTCCATTTTGCTGGGACCTCCTCTCCCCCCTCCCCCTCACCACAGCATTTTGTCATGGGCGGGCCCCCCCGAAACAAAATCCTGGCTACGTGCCTGTCGCACACTGTTGTTTTCGAAGAGCCAAATCTTTCCTCCCGAGTGTCGGCGGTTTTGCACAAACGCAGTTGTCGCTGCGCCTTGGTTTTACATTGTCGCATCGGCTGCACCACGGCCGCTTGATCCCCTTCTTTCCCATTCCCACGGTGCGTCATTGGAAGCGTGCCAGAAGGTTCTTTCCCTCTTGTAAGAGGAAAGTGTACGTAACAGCAAACGAAAAAGAGCATGGCAGGAACCACGCACTGCGCCTTCACAAAACCAGTTCAGTCCAAACCAAACCACAACCGCCTAAACGAAAGACGGCTGCATGCACCGGGGCAATAAATGCTAATGCATTTAATAATTTAGTATACGAATGTATAGCTAACTTAGGCTCCAATTGAAATTTCGGCATGTCCTGCTAATACCAAAGACTGCGACAAACAGGAGCTAGCCAAATAGACTGTCCAAGAACCGCTAACCATGTTTTAAAGCGTCGTTGGCAGTGCTTCGTGATGGCTGTTCCCGATGGTTTTCTCACGGAACTCGGCTGACAGAACATACTCTGTGCTGAAATATATAGATGAACTGTCGTCACTTTGAAGCGCAGCTTGTCAAGTGGCTTTACTGTACTGCATGGCACCGTGCAATTGCGAATCCCTGCCCCCACCTTCGGCACCCACGCTTCTTGGGCCTCGCTGCCCCAAAAGCCTTGTCCGCACTGGCACAGAAAACGGGCACACTGACCTCACCCTTCTAAACGTCAATCTGGGCGGAGCTTGCGGCGTTGCTCATGCATACTTATAGAATTTGGTGGTGTACGAGCGAAAAATAATAGATGAATACCTTGGAGCCCGTTGACTCGAAGATATTCATTGAAGCCTGGCACTTCACGAACCTCCGCCAGTGTCTCCTGCATCTCGATTTTCCTTTCAAGAGGGACGAGCAGACGTGGGAGACATTTTTTGGAGACTGGGTAACCTGTACTTTGTAAACCACCATCACCATCGTCGTCGTCACTTCTGCTCGTTTTATTTTGGTAACATTATATGTAGGAAAAATCGAGTTATTACTTGAAAAGCCCGGTAGTTTGGTTAGAGATAAGTAAGATTGACTGCGCGCCCGAACGTAGTGCTACAGGTTGGGACTAGGTACGAAAGTTTAGGGAACTTTCCATTACCCAATTCAAAAGTTAAAAGCGATTTGCCGAAACTTCAAATGAGAAAGTGGGGCCCGTTCCTGCTAGCAGACGTCATTTGTCTTCATGTATTTGCAGCATTCGTTGGTTGCTGTTTTCTCACTGAAAATGTCTAAGGATTGCTTATAACTTTTGAATAAAAAACGAGAAGCTCAAACTTTGGCATCTGAACCCAGTCGCTAGTGCTACAATTGTGGTGATATTGAGTGCTCAAAAATGCATTGTTGATCTCTGCAGAGACATAAACATACCGTAAAATCCCGTAAGGGTGCCCACCAAAAATGAAAAGAAAAATAGTGAAAAACACAAGGCTGAAAAACAGAAAACCTTTATAAAAAATTAATGATGAACACTGGGGCACTTGCTAAAAATCACGTGACACAGGAACTGACATCACAAATTATGGACAAGGCAAATTTGTGTTTCACGGGGCGATAAATACGTGGGAATTCGCTACAAACTCCTATGTCATAGGAAAGGATACCTCAAACTGCGAATGCAGCAGATTCATGTTTCACGTTGCGATAAACATGCGGAAACCGACTACAAACTTGTGCGCCACGGGAATTGACGTCGTGTGCGCAGATCGCGGAAAAAAATGCAAAAGCTCGCCACGACCTCGCATGTCACAAGAGTCGATATTGCGTGCGCAGATCCACGGACAAATGCGGGAACCTGCTAAAAACTCGCTTGTCACACGTACTGGCACCACAGATCACGCAGTCAATGTGATTCCCGTCTGACATTGCGTGATGTCCGATGTGAATTCCATCAACTGTGCGATCGGGGAGTGGGCGGTGTGGGAATCGGGGTATGAACGATGTTTCGGAATTTTCATGTTACGGATGTTGAGCCAGAGAAACGGGATGGGCGATCCTTCGGGGGAGGGTGCCCTTACAAGATTTTACGGTAGTTCTCTTTTCTCTTGAACACCCAGTACATGTGGTTTTTCTGGAAAACAAGTTACAAAAACAGCAAATCAAGAAGTTTGTTACATTGACATTCATTACATCTCGAGGTTCAATTCTAGTTAAATGTCTGCCACCATAAAATTATCTGTGGCCATATTTTTCTACTGAAGTGGGGTATGCACGCCGGTGGCGTAGCCAGCAATTCTTTTTGGGGGGGGGGGGGTTAAGCCTCATAAGCCCCTCCCTTGGCTACGCCAGTGATGCCTAAGCAGGAGGGGCTACGCATGTTGATGACTTGGGTGCAGGGGAGGGGTCGAAATACACGTGTATATTATAGGGTCGGGGCTAGATTTTGGGGGGGGGGGTGCTGAAGCCGATAAGCCCCCCCTCTGGCTATGCCAGTGATGCATGCCAACAATCTGCAAATGTCTAGAATCCTCGCAGCACATTGACCAAGTCAGTGCTCTAAGAGAATTAAATGAAGTGGCCTCTTCGTACACCTGCAGCTCAACCTACCTGGCCTTGCTCGCCACACTCACATGTGTGGCTATAGCTATAATCACTCAGTGTCTTGACTCTTGTGTGCCTCGAACATGCACGCACAACCAAAGCAGAGGCGGAAGGCACGGAAAGCGTGCCTGGGGCTGGGCGTTTGAAAGACGCACCTTGCCGTTCTCATTCGATCGGCGACTACAGTCGTTCCAACTTGAGCTTCAACTCGAGAGGGGCAGTTGCATTCCCAGCATGGTGCAGCGCTGCATGCCCACTCGGGTGGGGGGACGGCAGCAGGGACCACTCACCTCTGCCTTGTACATCTTGATGAGGCCTGCATTGACCTTGGCCCAGGACTGGACCCCGCTGATGTTCCACAGCTGGTTGGAGTGCTCGTGGAAGGGCCCGCTTTTCACCTGTGCATGGTGCGGCACATTGACGGGATGCGAACATTGACACCGGCTCGAGCCGCCCAAAGAACTTCTCTGACCGGGTCCGACTTCCGATTGGGCTACAGTCGTGTCTTGTCGACACGGACCTCGCTAATGAGGATGCTCTGCTATACAGACGTTTTCGGGGACGAGCTCGGTAAATAAGCGCATTTTTGTCTCGTTATATTATGGCCAACTCACATTAGGGAAGCTTTTTGGGGGAACGGAGGTTTCCGTATTATTGAGATACTTCCGCCGTATTTTGGGAGGAAGCTCATCCTGAAAAGGATGTGTCTTTCGGTCTGCATTCCATTGTTCCATTCGACGCTGCGGGCGCCAATTGTCCCTTCTCCACTCTTCTCCCGTGGGAAGGAGGAGGAGAGAAAAGAGCAAGAGGGACCGGAGAGAAGGAAACTGGGAACCGGTTTTCTACCCGGCAGAAGATGATTCTGTACGTCAGCCTTTAAGGATAACATCGACAAGGTTAAGAGTGTTGTCAATGGTGACATGTCTCCAATTCTTTTTTAATACTTATTGTTTCACGAAGAATTTATCGTTGGGATTGCTTAACTTTTGAAGGGTTGTTTTTCTAACTTTTGAGGATGAATATCGTGACCTCCCACTTCCACTTGGATTCTCATTAGATGATAACCAAACGCACGAGCAGTATACTGATGGTGTGGAATCAACAGACCGAAAGCACGCTGTTAGCATACACTCAACTGCAACGCTAATGCATGCAGCTTTTGTGGTCAGCAAATACACCAGAAAACAAGTTGTCAACTAGCGTGTCTTCACACCACAAAAAAGAAAAGCAAACGAAAGTTTAACAGACTTCTTTCATCAACACCTTCTAGGTAAAAAAACAAACATAGTGCCAGATTTTCTGTCTACGTTACCTACTCTTAGTAGGTTCCTCAATAAGGCAAGAAGCCACAGTTTTTGAGGTAATGAACAAAAGAAAGATTGCATTTATAGTTATTGAGGTTAAAAGAATGACAAAGAATGCATTGAGGTGTTTCGGACGGGAACTTCTTCCACCAGTGCCTGGGAGCCGAATGTCCCGTTCCACCTTCTCGGGGCGCGGTTGCAGCCCCGCGGCAGCAGACATCGAGCAGACGAACGTCCTCCCCTACCGTCTCAGCAACCCTCCTTGCCAGTTTGTGCAATATAGGTATAATGCTGGCTGGCCCCTCGTCCAAGTGGTCTGGGTTGCTGTTTTCCCCTCAGTGTTTACGACAGGGGAATGCATTCCCTAAAACAAATGGGACACACTGCCTTAAGTGAACACTACAGGGGGCCAGTGAGGGTCACCGGCTGCACGCCAGTGTTGCTTCAGCATTCAGTTGGAACCCGTGTTCAACCTGCGAGAGCCAAATTCCTAGACGAATGCTGACACGGCACTCGTGTACGGTAGGTGACGTGGAAAGTCGAGCACTGTGATCTAGGGTGTGTTGGTTTCATGCAAAGGAGGCACTGCCAAAAACACAAGAGGCATGTCAGATTGGTTAGGCTCACGAAGCATCTTTATACGAGACCATAGAGCCATTACAATGACAGCTAGAGGCCCAACTGGCGCTAGTGCGTGCTTTCAAATTGAAGCAGACAGCAACCAGTCTGAAATTGACTTTGGCAATGCATTTCTATGGAAAAAAGTGAGTGCATTTTCTCTCAGCGCTTGATTATAAGAACAAATATCACAAATAATTTGTACGTACTAGATAGCTTGGGACATTTCCCAGTCACGCAGACGAAAATATTGGAGAGTTACGGCCTTTTTCTTTCATCAAATTCACGGCATTAGAAACGGTGCTACAATGGCTGCGTACATGCATTTATGTACACAGTTTGACACTGTTAGTGCAAACATGGTGTCGCCACTTCTGCCGAGGGGGGGGGGGGGTTACGTGCCAAAGCTATGAAGAGCATCTCAAAAATCAAGAGGGATATCAAGAACTATGCACTAACACGATTTCAGTACCTACTTGTGCATGTACACGATCAAAAATCAAAATAAAGTAAAGCCAAGTAATGAATGCGATTTGCAATAAATAGCTTTCGTTTTATTCACTCTGCTGCTCACATATGGGTGCAAAGGTTGTTTTTTTCGGCGCTGCATGCCGTACGAGTCCCAAGACCTGGCCGAAAAAAGTACCTAAACGGTCTACGAGGGCTAGCGTAAGGTTGGGGTGGTGGTGGACTTCTCGGAGGATGCCAAAATATGCAGTGCAGATCGCTGCAGAACCCAGGATCCCCACAGCATCTCTTCCTCCTTTTCTTTTCATCTTTTTATTGGTCATTTTACTTTTAGTGGAACATAAATCTTGCAGATTATCAATATTAGCATCACCAGGACGTTGGCGCTCCTTGAACAGCTCCTACGTCCTTGTCGACCACGTTGCTGACTGATCTTTTGTACTTCGTGGGGGCTGAAAAAGCACCCGAACAAAAAGCAATCCGAAAAATCTGCAGATCATAAAACTTGGCTTTATTGAGCCTAAGCGGACTTTAAAAGATTGCGCGATGATCACATGATATGATACGTTTAGACAGCGTCATCTGTGCTGCTTATTCCACAATATGATGATAATGATCGATTGACATTGTGCCGCGGTGTTAAATTTTTTAATTTACACACTTCGTGCAAATGTCATATTAGGTGCCAATACGACACAGCAAGGTACTATGGCACGTCTCCACTGATGGAGGCGCACCCACGGCTGGTCAGGGGCATGCCACAGTAACCATGCTTTATAAATTGCGAGCCTTTTTAGGACGCTTGCGGCGTGCCTTTCGCCGAAAGAGAAGTGCCCTACGAAGCTCACTCAGCACGGAGAGCAACGCGACCATTTTTAGGCCTAAGCACTTCCATTCACTGTCCGAAAGCGGACCAAAGATGACGGCGTGTTTGTTGACATCAATGCATCTGATAGGTGAAGGATGTCCGGGGCTGGGCAATTCCTCGACCCAAGCTCCGTCAAGTGTGCGCGCCGCTCAGTTTCACAGTTGATCACTTCCACAACTACGCACTTGCGGCCACTTGCAGCCATTACGAGAACAACTCAGCTTTACTTGGCCTGACCGGCTTGACCGCTGGCAAAAGAAATTTGGCTTGACTTGCATTGACCGCTTGGCGGCAAAAGAAAATTGGCTTGGTGGCTAGCTAAATTGGACGCAATTCGAGACTCGTGGAGACGAAAATTAAAAGTGTGTTTTACGCGAGGGAAAAAAAGTCCGAAAATTGGTACCCGTTTTGGGGGGTGCGCTTATTATGCGAGAGCGTTCATTATGTGAGTAAATACGGTACACCATCAGAGACTAAACAAACTGAAACCATAAAATGGCTACCACTGCGACGGTTGCATTGAAGGAGAATGTGAAAATAATAAAGCCGCTATTTTGACGTCTTATGAAAGGGACGTCACAGACGTCAAAATAGTCTTTGCGAAATAAATACAGGAACTAAAATGTGGGGGAAGGGAGGGAACACGTAGGTGGTCACATGATTTCTGTTGTCACATGACTGCACCCTGACGACGTGTAAAAAGGCGTTCCTGGTTTCGGTGGCCGCCAGTCGCAACTATTTTAGTCCGAAAAATCTAACTTTTGGACTGCAAACTGTCCGAAAATTTGGTTGTTTTAAACTGAACCACTAAAAAGAAAAAAAAAAAAGTATTGTTTTAAATGGCTTGGTTGAGACATGGAATGCAAAAATATATTTTATGCAAAAAGTTTTTTTTTTTAATGCAATATTGACGGCGCGAGATTTATTTTAATTTTTACAGACAAAGACAACGAGATGGTCATTCACTCTCCTCATCTCAACGTGATGGTCAAGCTGATCAACCTAACCTTCACGCGCCCGAAATGCCGAGAGAAAACAAGTGGAAAAGATGCAACTACCAACTAAATCTCGTCTCACTCTGTCAATATTGCTCTAAAAATTATTTTTTTTTTCGCATAATTTATATTTTTTGACACGTGTGTCCCAACCAGACTGTTTAGAAAAAGTTTTTTTTTCTTCTTCTCAGTAGCTTTTTAATATGTACTATATTTCCATTGGGTGAATCACGGTTCCTAGTCGACGTCCGAAATAACGAAGCAAGTTCGAATTTTTGGCGTTCGAAAAATCGGTTGGGGACTATTATTCTTGCTTAGATCTGCCGTTCGTCCTTAACACACTTGTCATGCAACATAGGACTGGACACAGAATACTGGGAAGTTAAACATTGCATACCGATCAAAAAATA
Organism: Ixodes ricinus; assembly: GCA_037355805.1. Lineage (NCBI taxonomy): Eukaryota > Metazoa > Arthropoda > Arachnida > Ixodida > Ixodidae > Ixodes > Ixodes ricinus. Next base: position 9,397 of record JAZHYW010052511.1, read on the forward strand.
CTGTAACTAAAGCAATTTCACTTTCATAATGTTAATAAAGTTACCTACTATTCACTACAACCCAAGTAACGAAGGTAATTCCTGTTATTCTCCGCTGAAGAAAGAAAATGAATGTGCGTTTCCCCATAGGAATGCACTGAAAAAGTGAACCGGTTGCTGTCTGCTTCAACTTAAAACCGTAAGTCCCATAGACACTAGTGCCAGTTGAACCTCTCGCATAGATTATACAAACTCTATAAACAAGACGGAGCCGCCTCACCATCTAGATTTTGACAAATGCCTGGAGCGATAGCTCCATTAATGTCCACTTTTTTGGGCAGTGTGCAAACGCAGTGGAACCTGCGTGCGGCGCACACCCCACTGCCGCCTCTTCTGAAGAGTGTGCAAGACATCTGTGACCCACCTTGCTGATGAACTCGATGCAGCCCATAAACATGTAGTCCCCGGACAGGGCCTCTGCGTAGCCCTCGGCCGTGAACGACTTGGGCTCGATGGTCGGGTGGTCTGCAAGTCAAGATGTCGTCAGGCAGGAGAAACACGTCAGTCGGACGAGCGGTCTCCTCACAACTGCGTAGTGGAGGCTCTCGGTTCCCTTTGGGGAAGTTCCCATCACTGAGATCACGGTACTATTGATTGATTGGAGCTTCATGGCGTGAACATGGTACTAGATTGCGTCAAGCAACACCAGAGTTGCATTTTAATACGAATAGCATTCTTTGGCTACTTCACGCACTTTTCGTCTATGTATCTATCTATCTGGCTATCTAACCTCTTACGCCGCGGGTCGATAAATAAATAAAAAAGACCGGCGCCGGCTGGGATTCGAACCGTTGACCCTTTGATCAGCAGGCAGACGCGCTAACCACAGAGCTATGAAGGCAGTCATTCAACGCACTCTAAACGGTTGTTTATATCTTACCATAGGACGCTTTACAGCGCGTCACAGCTACCGGTGCGCGCGCGTTCCATGCACGAGGGCTCATTCCGCTCTCGTGAGGCTGAGCACGGCCGCTAGCTCACCCTCTCCCGCGCTCGGGAGAGGGTGATGTAGCGGCCGTAGCTCAGCCTCACGAGGCGGAATGAGCCCTCGTGCATGGACACGCGCGCGCACCGGTAGCTGTGACAGCGCTGTAAAGCGCGTCCTATGAGTAAAGATATAAACAACCGTTTAGAGTACCGTTAGTTGAGACTAGCTGAGACGCCAGAAAGTCTGGTCGGTACCATTTTGAGTGTTTGTGCGTATGGCGCGTGCTTTGCTCGCCTTCCTAAGTGACACAAACGCACGTGCTGGGCTGCGGAGATCGTGCGCAGGGCTGTGAAAGTGTCAACAAATTTAGAATCGCCTCAAGAGTGGGCTGGCGTATCTAGAGTGTGCCGGCCACCTGACGAACGCGCATAACTCCGCACCATTTGATGCTATTCGCATTAACGTAGATAATCATTCCCAAAGGATGGGTTCTGCTGATTTTTTTTTCTCTGCCTCCCTCCCTCCCCCTTCAGGAGGGGAGGGAGGAGGCAGAGTTATAAGGGTGGAAGCAGTGGTTCTCCAAGTCTTTTCAATACTATTACGTATTGTAATGAAAACATCCACGGCGAGTCTGATTTCTATGCATTTTTTAACGAAAGTACATGTTTGCGTTTCGGAAACGAACACGCAATACAGCATAAACCCTAGAGTCCAGCTGATAAATTTGTTGATCAATGTAAGACAATCATACTCTGCAGTCCAAAATATTTGGGAGGCAATTTCGGTCACATATCGAAGCACCTAAGACCTGCTATATTTAACGACGAAACCGGCGCGACTGTGCATTGCGACGGTTTTTGCTTTGAATACGGCTGATAAAACTCATTGCGCATTAGACTGCCCTTTCGAGCATTTGAAAGCCTGGCTGCACGGTACACGCACGTCCTGGCAGGACTCACCCACGAGCTGGGCGCTCCCCCAGATGAAGGGCAGGAACTGGTAGTCGTCCAGGCTCCAGACCCCGTGGCTGCCCGCCGGCTCCATCCGGTACTCCAGCTGCAGGGGCGCGTACCAGGCGCAGGTACCTGCGCCGGGAGGGACGGTCTTGCTCTCCACTATGGTGTCTGGAACGCGCCTCCGACTGGTGCGTATACTGTGCCCTGATAAGTGCCCTCTCAATTTTGGTCCGACAACAACGTAGAAGTGTCCTGCCGCAGCCGGCAGAGCGCAGCAGATGTGGCAGACGCCGCTCTACTGCAGATCGCTCTTCGGATGACGGTCCACGGAAGCCTCGGCAGCCGAAGTTCGATACCGCGACAACCGCGACACTCGCGTTCGCTCTCACCTTTTGCCGGGACCCTCGGGTCGACCGCCGGAGTCGCGACATTAGACTGCACGACATGCTGACTTCTGCGATCACTTTTGACGTATGGGGAGGATAGGATGCTAAACGCACCAATCGAAGATGCGTTCCAGGCACAGAAATCACCACAAAGCAAGATCTAACTTGGCTGTCCTGGAGCAAGTCAAGACACTGTTAGCAGACGGCTCCATGGTTAGCGTTTGATGCCTGCGCAGCGGCAACTGATGCTATTCTTTGCGTACGCTATTCTAAAACTCCCCATTTAGTTATCTCTCTATCGCTTTGCACCGCTCCTCAACGAACAGCTTGCTTCCCTGACCCGCCAGTGTCTCTGGAGTGCCAACGCAACCCTGAAGGAGCATACCCCTCAAAGACCCCAAGGATAGCGGCAGCAGAAGTCCTCCTCATTGCCAGGCAACCAATCTCGAACAGGCAGCACAGGAACATGGCAAAGCTCATCTCGCGTGCCCCTGCACGCCGAGCAGCAAATGAAGCACCGCTTGAGGTCACAGTCGAGTGCTAGTTCACACATTTGTGTTTAAGTGTGGCCCACTGCATTATGGCTCTTTTTTATTCCGCTACATGTGTGTTATGTGGACCTCGGTTGCCATGGCGAACCGTCTTGTCATAAGCGGTCATAAGAGGTTGTGTAATGCAGTCAGTCACAGTTGAACACAAATGCATGAACCAGATTTTAGTGGGCACAGTTGGATCACTCTCGTAGTTATCTAATTTGTCAAGTTACTCCAGACCTCAGAGATGGTAGAGTGCCAGACAGATTCCGCTCACTGCCAAGAGGTCGTGACCGGGCACTGATCCAGAAGCTGGGCAGTCGAGTACGCACGCCTTAGAGCTGCCGCCACCTAACTAGACAACGAACAAACATGGCTAACGATGCAGCACAAAAGACAGGGACAGAGAAGAGAAACACTGAGAGAAACAGACAAGCGCTTGCCTGTTGTCCACGTGTTTTCTCTTCTCCTGTTTCTGTCTTTTTGTGCAATATCTTTAACCATGTTTAATCAGCACCAACCTCGCTCCAACTTACCACCTTCACTACATAAACAACGAATGTGACATCACGGGCAGGATGCCATCCAATCTGGGTATGATTTGTGTCATAACAAACGAAGCAGGTTACGCCATATTTTTTGAGTGTCCCATTTTTGTATCCTATAAGAATACCACTGGCTAAGGTCCCACGCAGGCAGACACACAGTGGAGGTGTCCAGAATGGAGCAGAAACACAATGTAAACATGCAACACAGTAAAATCTCGTCGACATATGCTCTCGGGTTAATACGTTGCCTGGCTATGAAGTTCACAAATTTCGGGCCTGTTAAACACCCATTGGGTTTGTGCATTCCTGTTTGCTGTGTCTGCCTTCCTGGCAGTTCCATCCAAGAACTGCTGTTCGATCCGGTCCTACATGATGAATGGGCTGCCCTTTGTTTTGCCTCGAATCTCCCTCTTGTTCACCTCTTTGCCTCTCTACGCCATGCTTCTTCCCCCGCTCTCTACCGGGTGAGATAGAACCGGTGACCGAGGCGCGTTAATCGCACCGCGCGTGACTCGGATCATGTGGAGCGGTAGCTCGCGTTCGCTGTGTTCAGTTTTTTAGCCCTGCCCATTTCGATCCGGATGAGCACTGGAAGCGATCAGTGGACGTGTATCAGCAAACCACTGCATGGAAGCCCGTTAGTTAGACCCCAGGCTAGCAGTGGATACTGCACTGGCTACATCCCTCATCTTCAGCGGAGACACCAGACGTTTGTTGGGGCTAACCACCGTCACCTGTACAAACATACACGCAATTAATACCTTATTTGACCGGATGGGTATGACCTCGAGCTGGACTTGGAAGGGATTGAGGTCTTTCGCAGCAGCTCAATAATTTTTCCGTCTCTTTCTCTGGCGTGGCGCGTGCACTCTTCGGCTGTGCTTGCGGTGGCTCGGTTCTCGAAGTTGTGCTAGTTAACGTTCACATAGAGTTTGGAGTTTGTAATTGTGTATTGCGCGCGTCAAGCTTCCCTGTTTGGCACCGGCATAAACATCAAGCTTTACCGCTTTGCACCACAGTGTTAGGAACAGCAGCTGACGCGGGGGCAGCATCTAGGTTAGCTCAATCGGCTGGTGTAGGCCCCAAGATAGCGTGAGCACCTGCTGCCCCAAAGCCCCATCTCAAACAACATGCCACTGATAAGGTGGACTTAGTTCTTTCAGAGCACGTCTGAGAGAAACTCCAAGTGGAACACTTGGGCACATTGTCGCATGGTCTTTTTTTAATATTTCCAGGCTTTCTTTTTAGGCTAATCAAACAGCGCGCAAAGCAAGATACAGTAAACTTTCGTTAATTAAACTAGACGGACATTGAAATTGGCCTAAGTATACAAACGATTGAATGAGCCAAAAAAGGACAGAAAAACGATTAAAATTAAACTTTTTGTCTGAAAGTACTCACAGATGGTCTGCTGCCGTCTGCGCTAAAAACGAGTGTCGAAAAGGGCTCAGAGAGCAAAATACGAAACGCCACCCCAAAAAATCGCGCACTAAAAAAAAAAAAAAAACGAAAAATGCAAAGTTTTACGATTTGACTTTAGCGCCAGCCAAAGTCGGCTCAGCAATACATG